>JANAVB010038656.1:0-10000 GCA_029216955.1 Iris pallida | reverse complement strand
CGCACCTGATTGCTGCACATGCTGAGTGCAGCGCAATGTGAGGGTCACACAAAATAGAGCATTAAATATTCGGTTCATTCCCAACGATGAACCTATTTATGGGGCTCTTTTTCGAAACATCTTTTTCTTTTCTCCCTCGATTAAGTGATACGCGCCCATTTATTGGAAAGACGAAGAGTCGACGGGGGCTGACCTTCGCTGTATATATATGCGCATGATGTCCAGCCTCCATCTTCATTCACTCTTATGGCTTCCAAAAGAACATGAAGCAGGAGACGAACACCATGGCAACAGCAAAGCTTCTGAGAAGGAGTTACACTCTGCACCTGTGGAGTATTCGCTAGAAGCTGACCCGTCTCTGAGGTCGAAAAACTTTTGGACTGTTTTGGCCTGACCCCAACAGTTTTTACTCGCTCCAGTGGTGGGCCATCGTCTTCTTCCGAAGAACGTGGCACATTAGAAAAGAGAAGGATTCCTCCATTTGATGCATCGTTGGAATCCATAACATGGAGGAATTGAACGCTGCCTTGCGTCAGGCTGATGACGAGAAGGAGTGACGTGATACAAGAGCACCATTCTGCATAATGGCCATAGTGCCTATGTCTGTAGTGTCTGTACACTTTTCCATTATGAAATGAAAAATTGGACCATATAAATCCTGGCATTTGAGCTTCGTTGTACAACTGTCTTGACACGTCCCACACACACACATTTTTTAACTTTTCTCGGTTCTCAGAACGACACGTGGTGCTTTTCGTGCTTCGTTCTTATTGAAATATACGCCTATGGCGTGCATAATGTTTCAACTTCTATTGCGTATGAATAGTTGTGATAAGAAAGAACCTTTACTGTATTCTCTTCTCTTCTGATGTTTGCAGGGGATCAACTGACAATATTCCCCAGAACTGGCATTGGTGATCTTGGATCCTATGAAGTTGAACCACTTTGACACACAGACATCAGAGAGCTCAGAACTCTTCATGCTTAAAAGGGCTTCCTCAAGATGGTAGGAAGGGACTTTATACATGAGAGTTGGACGGTGGAGACACAGAATTAGGAATCGTATCACGAGGGTGATCTCATTCCTAGTTCTCATGACGGGTCATCTCTCCTCCACCAGTTGTATTGACAGCAGCTCGTCTTTGAGCTACTGTACTCTGGGGTTCTCTCCTATCTTTCTGAGTGAAGACCAGAGTTGATTCCGTTGCCTTGCTCGCTGCTTCAGGTCGAGTCGACAAGGAACTGGCACCAACAAGAATATCCCTAATGTAATAGACCTTCATTTGTTATATTCAGAATGAAAATTCGAGATGCAATAGATTTCCATTAAGATGTATTTAGAAATGAAAATCCGAGATATAATAGATTTCCATTAAGATGTAACTATGTTTTAGAGAAGGAATAAAGAATAATTTTCTCTTCTTTATGATTTGGTTTGAAGTGATGATATAGAAAATAGAATCCAGAGGTAATGTGGCCGTGAACTCTTTATATATATATATATATATATATATATATATATATATATATATATATATATATATATATATATATATATATATATATATATGATCTTCAAGTCCGCTGGGACTTAAAGACAGAAGATCCTATCTAAAAAGACAATATTTGGATTTATCATAAGAAAAGACATCCTTTAAAACGGCTGGGTTTCAAAAGATGGAATTGATGAATTGGATAGACTCCACGGGGATTTTGAGTTTTTTTATTATCTTGTGGATTTATTTACGAAAAGTAAATAAATGCTAATAAATGTAGGCCCATTCCCGCAATGAAGTAGAAATAAAAAAAACTGATGAATAAGCATGCCTTTTCAAGAAAAGGTCGCTTCGATTCTCGAGACAAAGAGTAAATGAAGATTTTTTCACAAGATGAACGAACATGCCTTTTCGAGGAAAGGTTGTTTCGATTCCTAAGACAGAATGTTTGGCTTTTTGTTTATAAATAGTGTGGAACTTTTTGAGAGCATCATTCACCCCTTTTCTTTGTAAATGTCTTCAGAAGAAATGCCTAAGGAGACTGGAGTTATCCCAAAGATTGAAGCCATTTTTGACACTCCTTTTGACGAGCCTCCACCGTCTACTCAGCCAGAAGTCAGAGAAAGCTTGGCTATTTCTGGAAAGAAGCAGGATATTCTGGCCGAACTGGTGGAGCCTGGGTGTACTGCCGAGGAAGAAGCTCTGAGGAAGGCTGCCTGTGAACTGCTGGTGTCTTCGGACAATAATATCTTCGAGCTTCTTGCGAAATATGTTTTCAATCAAGAGGTCTCCGGTCCTCGTTAATTTTATGTATTTCATTCTATCTGAATTTATGCAAATAAAAAAAATTATTTACATTCTGAGTCTCTGTGTCGATGTTTCTTCTTTGTCTTCAGACATAATATTTTTTGAGAAATTTGCCATTAATGGGTATCATGGCGATTCGACCATCCATACCAGTTAATTGATAAGCTCCATTGGAGAAAACTTTGCTTACAATGCAGGGTCCTTCCTACTTCGCTTCAAATTTTCCTTTGCTCATGTGCGTCATAGTCATAGGATGTCCGGTTAGAACTAATTCTCCTTTCTGAAATGTTTGGACTTTGACCTTACAGTTGAAGGCTTTTGATAGACGAGCTTGGAATAACTCAATATGTTGTTGAGCTAGGAGCCTTTTCTCGTCAAGCACTTCAAGCTCCTGAAGTCTCAGACGATAATTGTTTTCGGTTGTGAGTTCATTGGCAATGGCAATCCTTAGAGAAGGGATCTGGATTTCTAATGGTAAGACGGCTTCGCATCCGTATACCAAAGAGAATGGCGTACAACCTGTAGGAGTACGTATATAGTAGTACGGTAAGCCCACAGACATTCTCCAAGCTTCTCACTCCAGTTCCGTTTGTTGGTAGAAACAAACTTCTTGAGGAGTTTGATGATGGTATTGTTAAATGCTTCTGCCAACCCGTTAGTTGCAGGATTGTAAGCTGTAGAAGCAATATTATTGATCCTGTTGTCATCGCAGAATCGAGTAAATTTTTGACTGATGAATTGTGGCCCATTATCATGAATGATTCGTTGAAGAATACCGAATCTATAAATCACATGATGTTTGATAAAGTTGATGATGCTACTTGTCTTGACCTCAGCTAGAGGTATAGCTTCAGCCCATTTTGAGAAGTAATCTGTTATGGCCATGCTTCAAAGGGCCAAGATGCTGCCGTCGGGTGAAGAAATTCTGATGGTTGATGGATGAAGTCAACATGAATTTGACATGCTCGGCACTTCCTTGCATACTCGATTGCATCAGATATCGAGGGCAAATAATATCCTATACGGCGAATACGATCCTGTAATTTAGGACCAGGTTGATGTGTACCACAAACACCGTCATGTGCTTCACGAAGTATTTGTTTTGCTTCTTCTCCCGTGAGACAGCTTAGGAGTAACCCGTCAAATGTTCGTCGATAGAGTGTCTTTGTAGTATGATTATAGTAATACCTGAGTGACCGCCGACGAATTATTGTAGCCTCATTCGGATCTTCGGGTAGGATATCATGGACCACGAACGGAGTCCTCCAATGTTTACTGATGGCACAAATTTCAACTAAATTGTTGAATTCCATGTTTGGGTTGTTAAGTGCAGTATTTAAGTTATTCTCGACACAAAATAACTCTCTATTAGTGATAACGATCATTTGTTGCCTTCTTACGGGAATTGCTAATACTGCTGCAAGATTAGCGAGTACATCAGCGTCTGTGTTACACGTTCGACGTACATGCTCGATGAAGAAGCCTTTGAATGAAGTAGCCATCCTGATCGCTGCATCATGATATGGAACCAAATCTTGATGTCGAACTTCGTATATGCCTCTAACTTGATTGACAATCAGTTTAGAGTCTCCGTAAACTTCAAGATACTCAATATCTAATTGTTTATCCAATTTGAGACCAATGAGTAGAGCATTGTATTCAGCCACGTTATTGGAACATGACTCATCTAAAGAATACACTCTTTGGATAGCTAACTCTTCTGGTGAGACGAGGACGATTCTGACTCCAGCAATAATAGAACCTTTTGGTCATATTCTGGATGCACTATCAAAAAATGGACGCCATGTAAGAATCTCTTCTGAAATCATGTTGGACTCCAAAGTTTCATCTAGAATCTCGTCGTAGAGTTTAGACGTTTCGGGAATTGGATGAGCTGCCAGAAAGTCAGCAAGGGGTTGACCTTTAACAGACTTTTGAGGAACATAAACCATATCATATTGTGCTAACAATATGGCCCATGTTGCGAGCCTAGAATTGATTGTACTGGGCTTCTTCATCAGGACTCGGAGAGGGTTAACTCTAGAAATGACATGAATAGTTTGGCCAGTGACATAATGTATGGTCTTTTGAACAGCAAACATCAAAGCTAGACATTTTTTTTCCACCGGAGTATATTGATGCTCAGCTCCAACCATCATACGGCTAAGGTAATAGATAGCCTGTTCATGACCTTCTTATTCTTCTGATCTAATAAAGCACCTAGGGAATGGTCTATTGCTCGAACATACATCAGGAAAAGTATTCCTGACACTGGACGCACTAGAACTGAAGGGTTCATTAAGTACCGCTTTATGTCTTCAAATGCTTGTTGACATTCTTCAGTCCAAATAAAAGACACACTTTCTTCATGAGTTGAGTGAACGGTCTACAGCATCCAAAGAGATTTGAGATGAATCTTCTGATGTACGCAAGCCGTCCCTGGAATCCTCGTAGCTTTTTTAGGTTGCGTGAAGGATGCATCTCTTGAATGGCTTTGATTTTCTCAAGGTCAACGTGTATAACTTTAGAGGTAATAACTAATCCAAGAAATTTGCCACTAGAGACTCCTAGGAATGACTTAGTGGGATTCATCTTGAGTTGATGCTGACACATTAGATCGAAAATAGTTCTCAAATCTTGAATATGGTCTTCTTTTAGACGACTTTTGACAGCAATATCGTCAATATAACATTCAACAGTCTTTCGTAAATGATTACGAAAGATGGTACTCATGGCCTGCTGATAAGTTGCACCAGCGTTCTTAAGACCGAATGGCATGACCGTGTAGCAATAGACTACAAGAGGAGTGCGGAAAGATGTATGTTTCTCATCTTTTGGATGCATCTTGATTTGATTGTATCCTGAAAATCCATCCATAAAGGACATACGTTCAAATTTGCAAGTATTGTCAATCATGACATCAGTGATTGGGAGAGGAAATTCGTCTTTGGGACAAGCTTCATTAAGGTCCCTGAAGTCGATGCAGACTTGGACTTTTTCTGTTTTCTTCAAAACTGGGACAACATTAGCCACCCAGTCCGGATGTTGTTCTTCTCTGTTGAAACCGCAGGCGATGAGTTTCTTAACTTCAGCTTCTATGGCATCCATCATGTCAGATCGAAACTGACGTTGTTGTTGTTTGACTGGCTTCGTATTTGGCAGAATGTTGAGCTTGTGGGTAGCGATCTGAGGATCCAACCCGGGCATGTCTTCATAGCTCCAAGAGAATACATCAATATATTCCCTAATGAGTTGGATTAGTTCTTGTTTATCTGCTTCAGGGAGGCTTTTGCTGACAAATATCAGTTTTGGGTAAATTTTATCTCCAACATTGACTTTATCCAACTGATCTTCAGTAGGTGGCTCCTATTGTTCAAAGCGAAGCTCCCATTGAGTATCCATCCTTTGTGCCCAAGGATCAGATTCAGAAGCTTCGGTAAAGTCTTCGTCATCTTCCGAGAACTCGACAGTCACCATATTGGAAGATAGAGTCACGCGATAGACGTGCCCTATACTCGTGTCTGAATCCCATGAGATAGAATCAGACGAGTTAGATCGTTCTTCTTCATCGGATTTGGAGGCTCCTGGAGTCGAAGTTGGTGAAGTATAACCTAATCTCCGCTTCGTTTTGATGTTGTATTGTTGTGATTTTCCTTTTGGAGCAAGAATACGAATAGGAGTTTGCCTTCCTCTGCCGCCATTGAGACCAGCTTTAAAATTATAGCCCATCTTTTGAATGATTTCCTTTGATTGCTGACTATAACGATGTAGTTGAAGTCTTTCGTTATCGTGATTTTCTTCTTCACTGTCGGGTGTGATCTTATGTTTTGCACCTTTACTAAAAAGTATAGGAAGTTCGTCTTTCTTCCTGAAAGGAACTAGAAAGAAAGAGTACTGCATTGGCTCGAGCAATACTTCGTTTTGGGAAGCTTCAACTGCTCCTATGGCAAGTGGTTCGAAGTTATCTAACATTTTTAAATAATATCAAGTATAATAAAAGACATCAGTATACTGTAAAGGAGATGCTACTTTATTGATTTGTACATCATCATTTACAACATGATTCTTAGCCTTAACAGATAGCCTAGTAAGATTGATAACCAGAGGAGAAGGAGAAGATTTGTTACGACGAAGGTCGATAACAAGAGGCTCAGAAGAGGTGAGCTCCCTTTGTTCCCTTTCTACAGTAGGAGGCTGTTTGTTATAAGAGGAAAGATGTATAGTCAATGTCTGAGAAGAAGAGGGATAAGTAGCACGTCCTTTGACGGGGATCATGAGAACATCTTTTGAAGTATGTTTCTGATCTTCCTTACTATCCATTACCATACAACTTTCATGAACTCCTCCTTGTACATCCGAGAGTCCGTAAAATATGCTTTAATGCCCCTGAAAGGATTTAAATCGGCTACTTCCTTTTGGACTTCTCCATTGACATCCACATACTTGAAGCATTGATGTAAAGTGGATGGTACAATGTTATGCTCATGCAGAAAGGGTCTTCCCAGCAAAGCATTGTAAGAGCCATGATTATCAATCATGTAGGAAGTAACCTTCATACGAAGATTTTCTATTTGAACTTTCAGACGAATCTTTCCCAAAGGTTTACTTCTTCCATAATTGAATCCCAGGATTATCGTGATGGTTATTGAAAGATTGTGTACGAGAATCTTCAATGCATCTAGTAGAGTCTTTGGCATGATGCTAAGTGCAGACCCAGGATCGATCAAGATACGATCAACCTTCATGGTATTAACATATCCCGTGAAGTAGAGGGGTCGATCATGACGATTATCTTCCAACAATATATCATCTTGTGTAAAGGTGATGTTTGGCATTAGTTCTATTACACTATGACAATGAAGGCATGTTATAGGCTCATCCTCTGGTTTCTTGAGAAGTGCTAGACAAGTATCATCTTGCGTCAAAGCTTCACTCAACGTTTCTCAAGTCTCCCTCGAAAGACAGAGTAGCTCAAAAATTGACAATCTTGCCGGAGTATTTGCCAGCTGAGCCAGTATATCAAAGTTATACGGCTTCTCAAGTCCCAAGGTTGAAGTCTTCTTCAATACTTTGTCGAAACGGAAATGCTATTTTTTTTGTCGGCTGTCGTCGGTTTGGGAAGAGTTGGCTCTATTGGGGGTGACGAAGCTGATGAATTATTGACAGCAGAAGAAGATGATGCTTGAGAAGCCTCTAGAGCTGGAGCAGGGTTTTATTGACCTTCTGAATAGTCTCTTAGGTAAGGTTTCCCAGATATGGTACCATTTAAGACTTCTTCTTCGAATACAGGCTCAAAGGACACCATATTGTAACTCTTTGCCTGGATCTTATTTCTAAAAGGTTTCTTCTGGCATGATGGAGAGTTTGCCCAGTAACCCAAACCAACCCGAGGTCAATTATGAGAAAGAAATAGAGAAATAGGTACAAGAGATCCCTTTCCATGATTCAAACCAGAGGCCTTTTGTAGATCATATCCCATTTTTGTCATGAGTTTACGAGGTTGTGGGCTATATAGATCGAAAGCTGCTTGGTATTTGGCTTTTATTTTGATAATATTGTCTTATCAGTGGAAGAAGAAGAAGGATTATCTGCTGCCGAGATAAAGGTAGCAGTTAGAGGTGGAAGACAATGTTCACCAAATGAAATCATATGACATGATTTATTTTTAGTGGCCTTCTTGGACTTGGTGGAAGAAGATGGTATTTCAAAGTTCGTCACTAAATCCGGATGGATCCATATAATCTTTCTTCTATTAGTAGACAGAGGAACAAGACCATCTGTTCGTACAGGTGGAAGATTAACAATCTCTAGAGTAGTTCTCGAAATGGTGATGACACCGTCCTGCAGAAGTTGAGCTGAAAAATCTCTAAATTGTAAAGAGACGACATTAGCCGTTACAGTTTTCTCGTCTTACTGGAGAGTGATTGCACCGGAATTGACCATCTTCTGAATTTTACCCTTGAGCACATAGCACGCTCGAGTTGGATGTCCAATAAACCTGTGGTAAACACAATATTTAGGATGGTCAGTCTTACCAACTTCATCTGGCCGTTTAGGTTCTGGCAGCTGGAGTTTATTGCTCTTGATGAGGCAATCAAAGATACTCATGATATCATCTTCATCGAAAGAATATTTTTCTTTTGGACGGGGTGCCCATTGTGGTGGTGCTGTAGGGGTAGATGTTGGCTGATTTACATTGATGGCTAGGGCTTCTTTGCCTTTGAGGTTAATGGCTAAAGTTTTCTTGCTCTTGCGATTGTTCTGACGTCCATTATTATTTGGTGTAGCACGTTCATCTTTGTCAAGGTTAGGCATTTGAATGCCTAATTGCTTGAATTTGTCAGCGCTCTCTTCTACCGCTTTGGCGTTCATTATAAAAGAAGGCCAATCCTGGAACTGTGTTGATCCTGTCCACATGCTGATTATAGACAACAGGTTTGATTTACAAGTATCTATAGTCAAAGCATTTGGGGTTTCGAGAGGCATTTTGAGTGCTTTACGATGGAACCGTTCAATGAAACGTTCAGTAGTTTTATTATGTTGTTGTTTGATTTTGATGAGAGCAGACATAGTCATGTCATTGGTTCTCTCATAAAATTGTTCCAAGAATATTTGTTTAAAGCCAACGAAAGAGGTTATACATCCATCTGATAAACTACGATACCAGTTATATGCTGTACCAGCTAAACAGTCGACAAATACTCTAGTCAGAAGAGCATCATTTGGTTGCAGTTGACCAGTCATTACTTCAAAGTGATTGAGGTATTGACTTAGAGATTTGCTGCCATCAAACAGCATAATAGTAGGGGGTTTATATTTAGGAGAAAATTGGACCTCTTTCCATTCTATGGGATAGGGTTGTTTAATCCCAAGCTTCTGCAGGCCATCCTTCTGTTTGAAAGCCTCAAATTGAGTATGTCACGACCCGCTCCCGAATAATCGGACACGAGTCGGACACGCCCAGCCTTCATTGCTAGACACAATGAAGTAAGCTGTATCAACTAGGGAAAGCTAACCAGATAAACATGAAAGATAGAGAATCACAGCATCTATAAATGATCCCAGAATATTCAAATACATGTCTAAGCATTTTATTATTACATTCATCCAGAAAATGTAACTAAAGTCTGACTAAAGTCTCAAAAGCAGGAAAGACAACTAAATGGAAGATAACTAGGCTTCTGCAGCCTCTATGTCACAAGCAGCTCCAGCTGGCTCAAGGAAAGCAGTATCCTGCCCATAGTATGTGTCATATAAAGCCTCCATCTCACCTATCATAACATATCCAGTCAGGAGCGGAGCAAAGCACAGTTCTAGGTAATGAACAATAACATATGGAAAGTAAATGCTAGAAGAACAAGTAGGTAAAGAACAAGTATGTAAAGAACATGAAGATCATGAACTACTGCTATAAAGATACATGAAAGATCACGACAATGTAAGATGCAGTAAAGATCACGACTAATATCAAGATCAGGATCAAGAGAAACTAATGTAAGAACAATATCCTGAACATGTGTTTATATGTTTGAAATACTACTTAGATATGTGACCGGCTTGGGTAAGATCATGAAAGAACATGAAAGGATCCTGGAAGATCATGTAATGGTACGGCTTAGGACCCGCGTGCACAGTGCGAGGCCTAAGCTAAAGATCATGAATAAGTATCCGGGTTTGGTCACATATCCAGAGTATTT
>JANAVB010038655.1:0-43575 GCA_029216955.1 Iris pallida | reverse complement strand
GGTTTACCGAATAGATGTCTAAATCATTATTCGTCCTTGATCTCCGTTCATATCCTCTGAATTCTCTGGATTCTTGCCCTGATCATGTGCTTGTATCGTTGATCTGTCCTGGTCCTTCTTATTGTTTTCCCTGTGTCGTCTTCCAGCGGCACTATACCTGACCCCGTCGATCAGCATGGTGGAGCACCTCCCGTGGACCAGCAGCAATCGGAAGATCAAGCCCAGCATTCCGGAGTGGCCTCCCGAGTTGTACCTCCTGGAGGAGAGCCCCCAGTTCAGCCCGTTCAGCCTGCTGAGTCGGATGATGGCACCTTGGTAGGTCATCAGGACCTTGCTAGCTTCTCAGGATCATCGAGGAGACGCCTTCCACCAGGCAGTAGCAGATGCTTTGACCAGAGGCGGTCATCCAGGGAACAGCGCGGCTAACAGCTTCAAGCGCTTGAACCCTCTCTTCTTCGACGGCAACGAAGATGCGATTATCGCGGACGCTTGGCTTCAGGATACCGAGGTGGTTCTGGAAGCAGCTAGGACACCCGAGAATGAGAAGGTGGCGGTGGTACGCCTATAGTTGCTGGATTTAGCTCGCAGTTGGTGGGCAGCACAAGCCATGGGATTAGTGGTACCCGTTGCTTGGGCAGTATTTAGAGAAAGATTCCAGATGAAGTATTTTAATGCTGTAGCTTTGTACGACCTACAGACGAGATTTACCAACATGAAGCAAGGAGGCAGAACAGTCGACAGTTATGCATCTGAGTTTTCTAGACTCAGTAGGTTTGTCCCCACCTTGGTGGCAACCGAGTTTGATAGGGCCCAGCGGTTCCAGCAGGGACTGCATTTGGAGATCTTGGTGGCAGTTGAGCAGTTCGAGCACCAGACGTCGATGCAGTATTGAGGGCAGCTAGGAGGCATGAGTACACCTCCCAGAGGATCGTGGATAGGACCGGAGGTAGGAAGCGGTCCTACAGTCAGATGCAGCAATCATCAGCTCTAGCCCCGGCAGCTAGGAGTTTGACTATCGGAACTCCGAGGCGGGCGGCCTCAGTGACGTCGGTTCAGCATTCGACCCCGACGTACCGCAGTAGCAGAAGCAGAAGCAGACTTCCGCAATGGGATGTTCTCATTGTGGGAAGCCAGGCCATGTAGTGGCAGAATGTCGTAGGGCGCAAGGGTTGTGCCTAGCTTATGGAGCGGCATATCACAAGATATGAGCCTGCCCGAATAGGGGTAGTTTGTCTTCTTCTAACCTAACCAGTCCATCGGTTAGGGGACCAGCACCTGTGTAGCAGCAGCAGTACACGAGGCCATTGTTGCCTCAGGCCCAGGCGTTTCATCAGCAGAATCAGTAGCAGTATACCCAAGCCAAAGTGCAGAGCAGGCAGAGAGGATTCCAGCAGAGGGGACCCGCAACTAGAGGACAAGGTCAGGCCATGATGATGGCTATGGAAGAAGAAGTTGCACCAGGTTAGGTAGTGGCAGGTACTATTCTCGTCAACTCTTCTCCAACATTGGTATTATTTGATTCTGGTGCATCGCATTCATTCATGTCTGCACGATTCGCGACACGGATAGGATTGAAGCCAGAGTCATTATCAGTAAGGCTCAATATACTTACTGGTAATGGTCCTGTGGGAGTAGATCGAGTGTTTTCCTGGTGTCAGATCGTAGTTAGCGGTAGAGAGTTCCCCGCTATATTTATAGAATTCCCCATGGCAGACTATGATGTAGTCTTAGGCATGGATTGGTTGAGGAACCAGTATGCTAGGATAGACTGCCATGTTGGCAGGGTTGTCTTTAGTATTCCAGGCGAGCCAGAGTTTTCATTTTCTAGAGGCGCAGTAGAGCCGTCTACCCCAATATTGTGGATGGCAGTAGCAGCAGTACAGTTGCCCCGGATAGTTGAAGAGTTTCCAGATGTCTTCCCAGAGGAACTTCCAGGGATGCCGCCAGAGTAGGAGATCGAGTTTACTATAAACTTGATCCCCAGAACAGCACCAGTATCAGAGCGAGTCTACAGGATGGCGCCTTCAGAGTTGGAGATTTTGTACAAGATGATTGAAGAACTCAGGAACAAGGGATTCATCCGTGCAAGTGGATCGCCTTGGAGAGCCCGATGCTTCTTGTGAAAAAGAAGGATGGTACGTCCAGGTTATGTGTAGATTATCGTACCTTGAACTCAGTTACAATCAAGAACAGATACCCTCTTCCGAGGATAGATGACTTGTTTGATCAACTCAAGGGGGCTTTAGTGTTCTCGAAGATAGACTTGCGGTCAGGATACCACCAGATCAGAGTTAGAGAGCAGGACATCCCGAAGACAGCGTTTAGATCGAGATATGGGCATTAGATGTTTCTTGTTATGTCCTTTGGAGCGACCAATGTGCCGGCAGTATTCATGGACCTCATGAATCGTATTTTCATGCCTTACTTGGATCAGTTCGTGATCGTGTTCCTAGATGATATCCTGGTCTACAGCAAGAGCGAGGCAGAGCATGAGCAGCATCTCGGAGTTGTCCTTCAGACGCTTAGAGAGCATCAGTTGTATGCCAAGTTCAGTAAATACGAGTTCTGGCTCGATCGCATTTCGTACTTGGGTCACATCATTACTCGAGGAGGAGTAGAAGTGGATCCCCAGAAGATTGTAGCTATCGAGTCATGGCCAGTACCCAGCTCAGTGGCAGAGGTTCGCAGCTTTCTTGGATTAGCCGGCTACTATCGGCAATTCGTTTCCGATTTTGCAAGGATTTCAGCGCCGATGACCCAGTTGACCCACAAGGATATGCAGTTTGCTTGGACAGCAGAGTGCTAGGAATCATTTGAGAAGTTGAAGCGAGGTTTGATAACGGCTCCCATTCTCACACTTCCAGATGGGACCGGAGGATTCACAGTTTATTACGACACTTCAGGCAGAGGATTGGGGTGTGTCTTGATGCATCATGGGAAGGTAATATCTTATGTATAACGTCAACTTCGTGATCATGAGAAGAATTACCTGACCCATGACTTAGAACTGGCAGCAGTAGTGTTTGTACTGAAGCTTTAGCGACACTATTTGTACGGAGATAGAGTAGAGATATTTACGGATCACAAGAGCCTGAAGTATGTTTTCACCCAGAAGGACCTCAATATACGGCAGAGAAGATGGCTTGAGCTACTGGTGGACTACGATGTGGATTTGCAGTATCACCCAGGGACGGCCAACGTTGTAGCAGATACGTTGAGCCGGAGAGCCGGAGTTTACTTTCTAACGGTGCAACCAAAGTTATTGGCGAATTTTCGGAAGATGGGAATTGAAGTGGTTCTTCCTACAACGTGGCGTTGATGGCCAGTCTACAGGTTCAGTCCAGCATAGTTGAGAGGATCCGGATGGCGTAGTCTACAGATTCCAAGCTTCAGCGGCTTCGAACAGAGTGTGAGGCAGGAAGAAGGCCAAAATTGCACATTCATGAAGATGGTACACTTCGGCACGGCACTCGTCTTTGTGTATCCAGTGTAGATATCAGACAGGAAGTTATGGCAGAAGCTTACAGTTCACAATATTCTATTCATCCCGGTGGCACGAAGATGTACCGTGATATCCGTCAACATTTCTGGTGGAATGGCATGAAGAGGGAGATAGCCCGGTTTGTCTCTCGGTGTTTGGTTTGCCAGCAGGTTAAAGCTGAACATCAGAGGCCCGCTGGACTTCTTCAGCCCTTGCCGATTCCAGAATGGAAATGGGATCATGTGACCATGGATTTTGTGACTGGATTGCCTAGATCCCTAGCTGGTAGAGATGCTATTTGGGTTATAGTTGACAGGCTCATGAAGGTGGCTCATTTTCTTCCATTCAGAGTTGGGCAGTCAACGGCTCAGTTGACAGAGATGTACCTCAGGCAGATTGTCAGGCTTCACGGTGTGCCCGTCAGTATTACCTCGGACCGAGATTCAAGATTCATATCACACTTTTGGCGTAGCCTGCAAGAGAGTTTGGGAACTCGTCTCTAGTTCAGTTTGGCATATCATCTGCAGACAGATGGTCAATCAGAGTGCACAATCCAGACTCTTGAAGATATGTTGCAGTCATGTACACTCGACTTCGGTGGTTCATGGGAGGATCACCTACACTTGGTATAATTTCCGTAAAATATAGTTTCTAGGCCAGTATTTAGATGGCTCCGTTCGAGGCTCTGTATGGTAGAAAGTACAGATCTCCGCTAGCATGGGATGATATTGGAGAAAGGCAGATGCTTGGCCCAGAAATGATTGCCCAGACAGTTGAAGTAGTCAGAAAAGTCAGGAATCATCTTCGAGTTACCCAAGATCGCCAGCGGCATTGGGCCGATGCCCATCGGCGTCCCTTAGAGTTTGTTATCGGCGACCATATATTCCTTAGGATCTCGCCTAACCGCGGCGTCATTCGTTTTGGCGTGCGGGGAAAGCTTAGTCCTAGGTATATAGGGCCGTTCGATATCCTGGAGCGAGTAGGAGATGTATCATATCGTCTCACTCTTTCGCCGTCGCTAAGTGAGGTGCATGATGTATTCCATGTGTCCCAATTACGACGGTACATCCCGGACCCGAGCCATATCCTAGACCATTCGGAATTGGTTGTTGGTACCAACCTTTCGTATGAGGAGAGGACAGTGTCTATATTGGACATGAGAGCGAAGATACTCAAGAACAAGACTATTAATTTAGTCCGTGTTGCTTGGGGTCATCACTCTCTAGGTGAGTCAACGAAGGAGCGTGAGGACGACATCCGATCGCGATATCCCCACTTGCATGTATGATTGCTTGATTGCTTGCTTAGTGTAGCTTATTGGTGATTAGTATAGCTGGCTCTTACACCTCTAAGCATCTTGATTTAAATTCCGAGGACGAAATTCTTTTAAGGTGGGTAGAGTTGTAATGCCCATATTCGAAATACGTATTTTGGTTAAGCTTGTATGTATTTCGGACTTGTATTTTTATTTTTCTCGGATTTTGGCCTGTAATTGTATTTTGGCTCGACTTGCAGATTTTGGGTTTTCTCGTAAAATGGGTTTTGACATGGCTTGGTTTTATTTTGTGGAGTAGGATTGGTTTGGTTTGGTTTAATATGCTTGGAACACCTTAGCCTATGCTCAACTTTCATTCCAGCACAACCCACCCTCATTTAATCCCACCTAACTTTTCTCTCTCCTCTTTACTTTCATTTATTTTTCCTCCATCTTCTTCTTCTTCCTTCCTCTTCACAACACCAACACCATAGACAAGTGCACCTTGTAACCACATGAGAACCCTATTTTATTTGTCCATTAGCTAGATTAGGCCATGGTGAACAACATTAGAACTTGGCATTTTGTGAATTAGAGCTTCCATTTTTCTAGATCTAGGTTTTAACCATTTATGGAATTTTTTGGTTTTGATCTATCAAACATTGATTTTTGCTTGTTTTGATGCTTCCATGTGGAAGAGAATTCAATTTTACACAAGTTAGAACTTTAAAAATCTAGATTTGGTTTTGAATTGGCCAAGATATGAAGATTTGAAGTTTTGGTGTTCTTGAGAAGTTCATCTCAGCCTTTGGAGAAGAAGACCTCTCGGCCTGCGCTCTTTAGCGCAAGGCTGAACTGCACAGCTCACCCTTTGGTAAACCGTGCATCCCCTTCTCGGCCAGCACTTCTTAGCGCTGGGCTGACTTGCGCTCGGCCCCTTGGGCTGGGCCGCACATCCTTCCTTGGCGCACTGGACCCAGCGCCATCCGACCTAGTGCAAGCCAGTCCATGCGCCACCCGACCCCGCACAACCCGACCCTGTGCCATCCATCTCATGCGCCATCCATCCCCTGGCGTACTTGACCCATGCGCCATCCATCCCCTGGCGCACTTGACCCATGCGCCATCCATCCCCTGGCGTACTTGACCCCTGCGCCAACCACTCCCTGCGGAGCCCTCTTCCCTCAGCGTAGTTCATCCCTGTGCAGCCCCTTTCTCTTGCGCAACCTGATCTCCTGCGCATTCTATTTTGACCATGGTGGTTTGGTTTTATTTTCTTTAAGCCTGGCTTCTCGTTTGTGGATTGGGTTTTGAGATCTTGTTCCACACAGCACGACTATCTTGACCCAACACGACCTGACACAATTTTCAGTATTTGTGCTTATGACTAGTATGGTTTTCGTGATTTATGATCCTAGTACTTCTGACCTTCTTGATAGTGACCCGATGGGGTGCACTCTTGACTTGTAACCTGATAACTTGACAAGTGGCCCGTGGCGGCGCACTCTTGACTTGTAACTTGACTTGACTTGATGCCGTTGCGATGGCTAACTTGACTCTTGTAACTAACTCTGACACCGTGGGTGTTCCTGCTTGCTTGTTTGTACAATCCACTTGTCTTGTCTTGCATCATGTCTAGGACGTAACTCCCTCGTTCCCACGGTCAGGGATTCACACTGAATATGGATTAGGCTAATGACTAGATCTAACTATAGTTCATGGAGAATTTCCAGTCACAGGCAATCTCGTTATCTGGGCACTTTAATTGGACTTGTAGCTTGCCGACGAGTAGAGCACATTTCTAGCACACTGTCATGTGTTGCACCCTCTAAGTCACCAAGGGTATATCGTCTCCAGGGCGATGTACCCAATCATACTCTCAACCCGCGGAAGGATAACTAGATAGTCTGCAGGGCTTGGGACGGAGAAATTCTCACTTGCATCTTGTTAGTAACTAGGCTTGTGATAACCCTAGTTAGTTAAAGTAGTAAGCCGTAGAAACTGCTTGGCCGCTTATGAATGGATGGTGTCTAGCCTGGTCTAAGTCTCGCCTAGTCCCTGTACCTGGTACCCCCTGAACATGATTGTGTTATTTATCTTAACAATAAATGGGCAGAGACAAGTGCTATTCAGGCGAAGGGTTACAACCCCGGTCCTTGTTTGGTTTACGGGTTGTAATCTGGCTCCCGAAATGGTTCCATGTCCCTAGTCGTTTATTGTCCTGTTGTACTCTTTATTACTTGTAGTTTCTTCCATTTTCTTATGTTCTGATATGCTGGTTTTGTTTTTATTTTGTGGCCTCTTTTGTGGCACTTGCTTTTTCTGGGGTTTGACCCAGCTGGTTTTGTGTGGCCAGATTTTGGAGCAGCACCCGAGGATCTACCGAACCTCCAGCCCGATGGTGGCGACTAGAAGGAATCCGGGCTACGAGTGGGTTTTCTATTTTTTTTCGCTCACTCTATTGTAAAAATTATTCTTTTGAGGCGTTTAGCCGACGAGCACCTGTTAGCTCGATGCACATTTACTTACTGTCTGCCTACGGGCTGTAAACATGATTAACAAATCCTAGGGTTGATCATGTATGACTAAACTCTTGCTAGTCTTCGTATTTGTATGACTAGCTTCATGATCAACTGAATATGTAATATTTGGGACGCCTTTTATTGTATATTTGGTGATCTAACATCTTGTAACTCTTATTACTTGCTTGAGATTGAGACAATAGGCTTATTCATGACCTTAAGAGACTGTTGGCTTGTAGTAAACCCTCATATTTCTAGACAGCCGTGACCGTATAACGAGGTGGATTCCATTTCAATATACGTAGCTGGCTATGTCCACCCCCGCTCTCCAGTATTCTGGTTCTGGGGCGTGACAGAAGCTGTAGGGTCATGCCTTCAATGTCAAGCAAATTGATTGTCTTTGTGTCACAAGAAGGCTACTTTTACCTAAGTCGTGGAATCGAAAAGGCCGAGTGCCAATTTGAAAATCCAACGTGACATGCTTATCTAAGTATCAACTTTCTATATTTTTCATGTTCTATATTATATAACTCATAGTGGGATTATTCCCTTAGCTATGTGGGTACGTCTCTTTTATTAGCATACCTACTTAGTACATTCAAAACATCCACTTTATTATGAAGGCCAAGTGGAGGCAAGTTCATCGAAGCCACCCACCTTAGGAGGAGTTCCTTCGGTCGAGCGGGACTCTGAGCAAGCCGTTGCATAGCCAAGTTCAAACGTCGTTGCATTTTGATTCATCCGATTGAACTGTTGAACTGAGCCAGACGAGGCAATACAAAATACACCACTCAGAAAATGTTTCATCCTCGAAACTTCATGAGTATACCTCATTGGCAAAATTAGTCTTTACTTTAACTCAAACTTACCTGACGTACATAAATTCTTTTGAACACACTTCTTATTTGTTTTATCAATCTGAATCGCACTCATGTCCTAGCTAAATTTTACATCGAACAACTATATTCATTAAAATCAATCTGACCAAATACCCCAAGCTTAACCATCAATTCATTCCTCTGACTTCGTACTATGTTTCGTGCAGACTGTACTACTCAAACATGGGGTAACTTATACTCTTTGCATACGGGCCAATTAGTTCTAGGGTAAACCCACTCAAGCGATATCTTTAGTCATTGCGAAACACATAACCATGTCTTTTACTCTTCATTTTCTAGTCGAAACCGAGTATTACCCCTTAAACAAATCCTGATAAATCTCAAGTCTTCAATCCCAAATCCAAACGATCTTTCAAACCTGACTACATCAATGCCTCCCTCATAATCACACGTATTGATGCTCAATTCTTACTAACAAATTTTACTGTCCTCCGAAGTTATTGTTTGCATCGTCTACGTTTCGTCTTTCAAATATTTCTAAACTCATGAAACAACCAATCAAAATATGAATTTCATATTATGCACAACTCGATTTCTCTCTTCCGACTATAATCTTAATCATGATGATATCGTTTCAATTCCGACCAAGTAAAATTTTCCTTTCATTCGATCCTCGAAACACATTTGATTTCATTAACACGCAAATTCATTTTTTGATCACTAACTTCCCTCTATGCTCGAAAATCTGATCCAACACATTTGATTCATTCACTTATTCAATGATTGTTCCTCTGATCTTATCATTACGACATCAATATCAACGTCCCAAGTATCTAGCCAATGCAATCCAGTATGTTTTACCTTAAACCAATATGGTCAAACCTAATTTCATTCTATTTTATTTTAACGATCATACCTTCAGTCTCATTTGAATTCAGCCAACCACTTGAGTTGGATCATGCACATATTTAAGGCATCTCCGAAATATATGCATTTTATTCAAGCCTCGTCGTAAACAATATGATCCCACATAATTGAATAATCTTGTCAACCAAACGTTAATATCTAATTTCATCATTCAATCTAATCCTATCGACATTCAATACATCCTAAGATCATATGTCCAGCTTTTTAAGTCTCAATTCTATACCTAGCTACCCCCAGGTCTATAATCTACCCAGACAACTCTTACTAGGGTCGATCGCACAATTCTATCTCTCCGCTCAGGGACATCTGCCTAAACACTATGCTATCTTCACTAGGCTAAAGTCAAAGTCATACTTTTCTTCACCACATTCACTCCCAATTCCTAAGGTCAAACTACGGTCGATAGTACCGGGATTTTACTCAAGATTGCATCACTCTAATTTCTAAATTCGAGCATATATTTTTTCCTATTCTACTTGTAACGTTCAGTACAAGGGGTCTGAGTTGTTCAACAAAGCCATCCCAAGGAAATTCCATTCATAATCATCCTCAATTACTCTATGGTTCAACGACACAACTGATAGCTCTCAACCGTATTATCGATTCGTTTAATAAACCTATCAATCCAAACTTATATACCTCGACTACAAAAACAAAAGTCATAATGCACTGATCACAAGTTATAATATATATTCTAAATCTCAAGTCGTACCATCTCAATCAAAACTCTTATCGATCATAACTTTCCCTAAATCCAAATCTTACTAATTTTCAATCTTGTGCATCTGTCTTCTCTCAAATCACAATATCGCCTACTATTAATTTTCGAGTCGCAATAATCCTTATATTTGATCCTACAATTCCATCAACATTTTTATTTCGCATAGTCTGACTACTATTCATTCACGCAAACTTTAAGTTTATCTTATCAAGTCATCCAAATGTTTGTTACTATCAATGTGTTCATCAATCTCTAAAATTATGGAATCCATACAAATGATAACATTTAATACGATTATTATTCCTCGAATCAGAATATCCCCGAGTTATCGTACATCGATATTTGATACGCCTCAACACCATCGATGATATACATAACCTGATAATCTTCTTTTGCAACAAACTATGAGTCATGTAACTGATGCTATTATTCGAACTGCATGTACGATAAACTCTTACAAATTTAAATCAAATCAATCTTGCTATGGCTATTTTCCAACTAGTTTCATGATCAATTCAAACAATCACATTGGTCTATCTTTTTATCTTATTCATGGAGCAATTCTATCTCAAATTCTTAGAATCATCTTCGTATTTTTGAGTCAAAATTATATGCATGCTATCTTCCAATCGTGCTATCTTTCCTTAGTCAAATTCAAATTTAATTCCTTTCAGTTATGTACTAACATTCTCGTACACAATTTATATCGATTCCCTCGACTGAGTCATTTATTTTGTTACTCCTTAACTTTTTCTCGATTCAATTTATCTACTTTATCATTTTGCAATTCATACTTGGCGCAATCCCAATCCGATGTGTGTCGTTTTCTTGTTCGTTCGAACCAATATCATTTGAAACATCTATATCGTACTAATTATGTAACATTCAATCTAAGGCTTTACATTTTTATATCCCTTACTGATAGACCCATTGGTACTTGATCCTCAATCGATCGAATATCCCCAAGTCTATCCCATATACCACATAGGGATGAAGTCACTAAACAAATCTTCGAAACCAATTTTGAATCGCAATCTCAACCAACTACTTGTTTATAAAAACAAAAGTTGATCTTTATTTCAACAAACTTTGTAAAGAGATTACAATAAAATTCTGGAAAAGTACAACTGTAGGAATCCGATCTGAATGACGATCGTATTATCCCTTGGACGATGTGAACTTTGAAGACGATAGCCTCTGAAGTTGAAGGCAAAAGCCTCTGAAGAATGCAGCAGCACTTGGACAAGAACTCCTGAACTCTCTGATTTTTTATGTGTCTGATTTTTATGTGTGATCCCCTGTAATGAAGACTTGAAACTCTATTTATAGAGTTCTAGAAATAACTAACTTTTAGTTATTCTGAATTGCGCAGGATGGATTGCGCATGGACTGGATTGCGCAGCCTCAGACTGTGCTGGCAGTTATTTGATCGTGGGCCGACTGTGCTGGACACATGGCATCATTTGATTGAAATGCGCATGATCGTGTGCAGACGGTTGCCACGTGGTGAGTAATTGATGGCATGAAGGCCACGTGTACATTATCAGTTGTCTTGATGAAGTGCGCCACATGGATTGTGCTGGCTTCAGATTGCGCTGGTATGGACCGCGCAACAGAAAGTCAGGCAGATTGTGTTGCATGTACAGCTGTCCTCGAGCGCTGTGCTACACGATAAACGAACAGTTTCCTCGTTCTCCGTGCTGTCAGTTGTCAGAAGATTTGATTCTGCCAGGTAATGATGACAAGGCCACGTCAGCTTGCGCACTTGAATGAGTGCGCAGTTCAGCCTACGCAATCGAGATGGTGCGCAATTTGTCTTCTGCGCAATTCAATTAAAGGATGCATTTCTTGATTTTCATGACTTTGTTGATGGGTGCAACTTGATTTTTAGGACCTACAAGACCCCCTTTAAAGTTTTCGAAAGTTGAATTTATTCAAAATTTCGAAATACTTTGAATTTTGAATTTTAAATCAAGTTGTGCAAATGATGACCTGTCTGCGCAATTGGAGGAATTAGTTCCTGTTTCTTCGGCGCAATCTGAGGAGTTTGTTTATTTTTCGAAAACTATAAATAGTTCTCAGTTCTCTCTCTACCATTCTTTACTTGCTTTCAAGCTTTCGAAAGAGAAAACTTCCCGAGCTTTTTCTGACTCTTTTTCTTCTTTCCGTCGATCTTCATGGCTCCAAAGCGCTCCGCCGACGAGAAAGGCAAGGCCCCTGCCGAGTCTTCGGCTCGTGCTGTGCCGCGCCCTTCTCATCATGAAGCTGCACATCCAGCACTGCAAGGTAGACATCCGATCGAAAACCCTTTTTAGGGTTCTTCGTCAATACTGAATCTTCAAACCTATCTCTTTTTAGAGATTTGGTTATACTGCGCCACCCTGTTTAGGGTTTCGGTTGCACAAACCCAATAATCTTTATTTATATGAAGACTATTTTCTTGTGCAATCGGTTGAATTGTGCCGGCAAAAGTCAGCACAATCTGCTGATTTGTGCAAGGCTGTCCAACGTAAACTGATGCTTTGCGTAAGTTATTCAGCACAATCTGATGGCTTGTGCAAGTGGATGAATTGGCACAACTGGACAGTTTGCGCATAGAAGCTATTGTTGCGCAATCTGATGCTTGCACAATCTGATGCTTGCGTAATCTGATGCTTTGCACAATTTGTTGACAGAATCTTTGATTTTACTTGTACTGAATTCTGTTTTTTCTGTTTTATGCAGTTAACATCAGAGAGGATCCAGAGTATGAAATATTTGCAGGGTCCCTTGCTGAACCAGAATTTAAAGAAGATTTGTCCCATGTGCTTTTTCCCTAATATGCTCTGCCATCCTCCCGTCAAGCCATCTTGGTAGCTCAGGACAATGAGACTTTATTAAGTCTGATGAATGGACAGCCCCTACAGTCTGCTGACGCCATTACCCATAAGAAACCCATGTTCTTATTTGGCGAAGCTATTGACAAGAGTTCTTAACCGAGACCCCATGTTGAGCAGAGACTCTTCCAAAGAAAGGAGAAACTAATCCTGTTACCTGACATTGCTAGATGCCTCCCTCTAGCCCGTTATGCCCATGCAAGCCATCAAGGAGGATGGACTGGGATATTACTCCCCTCCAGCAGGCAAGGACAGGAAAGATTTGTGTCAAGAAAGGACCAAACAACAGAGATACGTTCTATAGCTCCTCTGAGCGTCATAGCACTTTGCTCAGAGGTTTGAAGCCTGGCTGTATCCCTCCAGAGAACTCTTCTTTGCTGCTGCCGGTGAGGACACCAATCTTTGCTAATGAATATACAAAGGCTGAGGGCAGATACCCGGATCAGGACATCCGACTGACAGGTCTGGTGAACCCAGACATCAAGAGATGGAGTTGCATAGCTAACTGGATATTGGTCCAGTTTGAAGACAAGCTTAAAGAGATCGAGCTATATCATGTGGTATACGCTACCGTATATGGATTCCTCCCAAATCCTTATCTATTTCTGGCCTTGGCAGAGAGGTATAATTATAGGACAGGGACATTCATGACACCCTGTGGGGAAATTGGATTAGCCCTTCATGAGGTGAAATACATCTCATGCCTACCAACGGAAGACTTCCCTTATGAGGAGTACGTTCCAACAAACGACGAGTTAGACAGACTACGTCGATAAAATGCAGAGATGGTGGCATCTTTCGACGAACTACTGTGCCACTACAACATATGCTCCCTATACTATAAGAGCGGTTCTTCTGGCACCTGTTATTCATCAAAGTGGTTGCCTTATCTTTTCCTTAATTATATCATTGAGAAAAAGACTAAGGATCATGATACTTGCAACCCGACTTTCTTCCAATCCCTCAGCCACAGTGAAGTGATCAGTTTGATGGAAGAAAACAAGAAAATGGATATCAAAGTTAATGATGAACATCAATACCCTCAACTCAAGACCGGAGACTTTGTCGAGAGTTTTATAAGAATGGGCTACAGGTCCATGTCAAGAGAAGCCCAGCTGGCGGGTTTTCTAACATACTGGCTCTATCGATTCGTCGTACCTGGAGCGAGCGTCGTGGCCCGATTCCATCGCGGTGTACTCTTTGCTGTCGTTCGGTTAGTCTTTGGCTACCGGATGGATTTGCTGTCGGCGATGACCTGTAGGGTGAACGCAGGTCTTCGTCTTTATGTTGACTCCATGATCAAATGGAAGGGTGAGAAGGGGAACTTCCCTTGACTAGAGTTGCCTTACACCTATTTATTTGGATGGTTGCTTCTGCACCATCCGTCATTGATGAACCCCAACATGGGAGCAGTCGGTGGTAGCTTTCTGCATAGATTCTCCCAGAGCAAGTGGATATACATTAGTCTAAAGGATTGCAGACGTACATTGAACCTTGGGAAGGGATTGAATTTTTATTGCATTGCCCCTCCAGCCGGTTATGAACATACGTCGACAAATTTAGTTGACCTTGGGAGGCAACCGTTGGGTCGGTCAGCATTTGACTGGCTAAGAACGATCAGACCGTCCCACTTGGTATATAGATTTGAAGAGGAGTGTTATCTGGAACCATATATGCCAAGCTGCTTCGCCCGTCAATTTGATTACGACCAGTTCCATGTTGGCAATGCTATACCTTGCCTACAAGGAAAGGGGTATCTGATTGATGGTTCCAGAGCATGGGCCTATTACAACGCTCGAGACACAAGGACAGTGTTCTCGATGCTAACAAAAAGTGATCATAGCCCCAGAATGTTATATACATATTCGCTCTTTTATACAGCAGCGAATACATTTGCTGAGAACTATAGCCTCTTGATAGCTTCGCAACAGCGACGCATCTGAAGAAAGGAGCCACTGCTATACTAGCTCCAAATAACGACGAAGAGCATGAACCGGTGGATAATCCATTGGAAGCCTCAAGGGAAGCAAACTTCCCTGAGGAGGTCAATCAACCACTGAGGATTTCTTTGAAAGTTGTTAAATCTCCGGTCAAGGAGAAGAAAAGAAGGAGAGAAGAACCTTCTTCTCTAGTTGCGAAGAAGAAGTTGATCTTGGAACAATCATCAGAGAAGATCACCACTAGATCACAATCCCGACAATTGGCCGAGTCAACCCAACGAGAAGAAGCAGCTACGCCGACCTCTCTTCAGAAATAGGTCGAGGTAGTAAATGTAGAGAGTCCTGAGAGACCTCTACATAGAAAGAAACTGGCCCACAGAAGAAAGAGGGCGATCACTCCTTCAAGACAAATTCTATCCTCAGTAGTGGTGAATGCTGCAGCTGGAATTACTATTTCATCTCCTACTCCTGTCTCTGAACCTAGGCATGAAACTCCTAGTCCAGAACAGAGGGACGAGACTAATCAGGGGGAGGAGGCTGCGGAGCCTAGGGGAGATATTGTAGAGACGGAGCACGAAGCTTTGCGATCTCCTTCACCGACGGTAGAAACTGCTCAGCTTCCTGCTACACCAGGAACACTCCGTGAAGAGGAGGACCGCTTAATAATTGATGCATTAAATGATTGCGACTTCGGTCTGCAGGATTATGTTGATCAGGCTGCTACAACTGCCAGCGGGGAGGCACCTGAAGAACATGAAAGTGAGGAGAGTACATCATCAGAGGCTATTGATGATACACAGAATCCTGAAGAGGATGATGAAGTGCATGTATCTTCCGAAGCTGCTGCCGACACAATGGATCCTGAAAAGGATGTTGAGGTGAATGTGTCTCCCGAAAAGATTACGGATGAGGAAGTAGCCCCAGAGGAAACTCCTACTGTCGATCCCAAAGGTATAGAATGAAATTAGCAATCTTCTTTTAATAGATTAATAGCTGACATCTCTATTCTTATCCATACAGAACTCGGATCTTCCTCAGCTCCTCCGGTGTGCACGGATATAGTACTTGTAACGACGATAGCTAGCAGCAGTCGTCATTTGTCATGTGGCTCCGAGGCAGGCAGTAGCCAGGCAGTAATGTCTGAGGCTACTTCTGCTAGATTGGAATCTGTTCCAACAGATGACAGGCCTGATACTGGACCAAGCCATGGTAAGATTGCTTTCACTTTTGATCCTCTTTGACAGTTACAAATGACAGGCCAAATGACAATATTTAATTTTGTAGAGGAACAACCGGGAGGAGCAACCAGCTCTACTTTAGCATCCTTATTTAAAGAGCCCTCCGTCCAAGTACAAGAGACTGAACGTCCTGCCACTTCATCGTCAACAGGAGTAGCTGCTACTCCTGGTGCTCTGGCTACCAATCAATTTGTTATTAACTCATTTACCAAGTTCTTCTTTGATTCGTTGGGGCCTTTAATAGATAGAGTGATGGAGAAGGAAGAGGCTGATTTCTCCACGGTTAGAGGTCCAACCTCTTACTTGGTTAATACCATCCGCAATCAAGGCGACGAGGCTCAGGCTACTTTTTTTGATCACATATTAGATGAGCTGGAGACCTCAGTTAAGAGCTATAAAGAGCTAAATAAGGGAGAGGTAGAGCCTTTGGTGCAAGCCGAATTTGAACGGATGTCTCAAGAGGCTGCAGTTGAGAAAGTTAATTTCCAAATTCTCTTGGATACTTTCACTGCCAAGTCTGCTGAGTACAATTCCAAAGTGGAAACAGTGACATCTGTTGCTGAAAGGAAAGAAAGGAGAGTTACTGAATTGAAAGCAGAAATTGCCCGTCTTCAGGAAAAGCTGGAAGATGAGGCCACCCAACATCAAGCTGCAATTCAACAACTTGGTGTTCTAACTCAAGAAAGAGATGAATATACTTCAGCTCATCAACCTAAAATCACTCGCAGAATGGTAACTCTACCAACTGTCAATAAAAAATCTGGGATGGAAGAAGCTAGAAAGCGAGTGATGGAATCTCGTGAAGAGCGACTGCAAATTTTGAAGCAGCAGATAACCAACTTGATGACATCGCCGGCCTAATAGAAAGATTCCTTGTTTCTTCTTGTTTTGTAATATGTATCTTTGTAATATCTTGAATTTTGATCAATAAAAAGATATTTTTTTGTTTTGTGGCTCTATTATTTGTTGTATATCTTATTCAGATATAAATAATAGCGATAGAAAATATATTCAGAGGTACAGGACATGATATATTTCTTGATTTTAGAAAATAATTATATTCATTATATCTGCTCAGAGGTAATGTGGACATGGCAGAATATAATTTATTGAATATCATTATTTCAGTAGACAACTCAATCAAGGATGACAAGTTGCTGATGTGGATGATTAAATAAATGAACGAACGAAGTGGATCGTCGGGATGATCAGATAAACCGTCAAATGAACGGGTGAACCGTCGGATGGATGGAATGAACGGGCAAACCGTCAAATGGACGATAATGAATGGGCGAACCGTCAGATGATGGTAATGAACGGGTGAACCGTCAGATGATGGTAATGAACGGGTGAACCGTCGGATGATGGTAATGAACGGGTGAACCGTCGGATGATGGTAATGAACGGGTGAACCGTCGGATGATGGTAATGAACGGGCGAACCGTCAAATGATGGTAATGAACGGGTGAACCGTCGGTTGATGGTAATGAACGGGTGAACCGTCGGATGATGGTAATGAACGGGCGAACCGTCAAATGGATGTGTCGCTTTGTAGTTTTAAGAATCTCTGCCTATAAATAGAACAGAAATCTGGAAGGAATGATCATTTCCACTTTTCAACATAAAGATGTCGTCTGGAGATGCTTCCAAGAAAGCTGAAATCGCCCCGAAGATTGAAGAACTCCAGGACGAACGTCCAGCCAATCCCGACCAGCCAAAACAGATAGAAGCGGGCGAAGGTTCGTCTGCACCCAAGCCACCAAAGGACATCCTGGACTTCCTGCTTGAACCAGGGACGACAAAAGAAGAAGAGGCCATGAGGACGGCTGCTTGTAAGTTCCTGGTGGGTCCCAGCAAGGATGTTCTCGAATCTTTTGCCGACTATGTCTTTGATAAGGACGGCAGTGGCCCGCGTCCCAATGTTGAGAAGGATGATAGTGATCTTCCTTGATATCATGTACTATCATTCATGATGAAATAAAAATTAAATTTTATTTATGAACTTGAACTTGTCTGATGATTTACAAGCACTTTATTTTACATTTATACATAATACTTTTTAAGGAATTTCCCATTAATAGGCATCATAGCAATTCGACCGTCCAGCTCTGAGAGTTGATAGGCTCCATTTGAGAAGACTTTGCTTATAACATAAGGCCCTTCCTACTTTACGTCGAATTTGCCCTTGCTCATGTGAGTCATAGTCATAGGATGTCTGACCGTTAGAATGAGTTCTCCTTTCTGAAAGGCTCTGACTTTAACTTTGCGGTTGAAAGTCTTCGAAATACGGGCTTGATATAACTCAATATACTGTTGAGCCAATAGCCGCTTCTCGTCAAGCGCCTCCAGTTCTTGAAGTCGAAGAAGATCATTGTTCTCTGTAGTGAGCTCATTGGCGATGGCGATCCTTAAGGACGGAATTTGAAGTTCCAAGGGTAGAACTGCTTCACTGCCATATACCAAAGAGAAGGGTGTAGAGCCTGTGGGGTTGCGGACTGTAGTACGGTAGGCCCATAGACATTCTCAAAGATTTTCACTCTAATTTTGTTTGTTAGTAGAAACAAACTTCTTGAGGAGCTTGATGATAGTTTTGTTGAAGGCTTCGGCCAAGCCATTAGCAGCAGGATTGTATGCTGTCGAGGCGACGTTGTCAATCCGATGATCATCACAGAATCTTGTAAACTTCTGGCTGATAAATTGAGGTCCATTATCGTCAATGATCCTTCGAGGTACACCAAATCTATAAATAACATGGTGTTTGACGAAGTTGATGACGCTACTAGTCTTGACTTCAGCCAGAGGTATAGCTTCAGCCCATTTGGAGAAATAGTCTGTTATCGCTAGTATGAATCGATATCCTCTAGAAGAAGGAGGATTGATGGGACCTATAATGTCCATGCCCCAACCTTCGAAAGGCCAAGAAGTAGCAGTTGGATGAAGGAATTCTGACGGTTGATGGATAAAATCTGCATGGATTTGACAAGCACGACATTTTCTTGTATATTCGATGGCATCTGATACCATAGAGGGCCAGTAGTAACCCATTCGTCGAATGCAATCTTGTAGCTTAGGACCGGGTTGATGTGCTCCGCAGACACCATCATGAGCTTCGCGCAACACTTGCTTTGATTTATCACCAGCGAGACAGCGCAAGAGAAGACCATCATAAGTCCGTCGATAAAGAGTCTTGGTAGTCTGATTGTAGTAGAATCGGAGAGATCGTCGGCGAATACTTGTGGCCTCCTTAGGATCTTCGGGGAGTATATCATGAACTACGAAGTCGATGAAAGGAGCTCTCCAATCTTCATCGATAACATTGGCTTCAACAAGGTTGCTGAACTCAATATCACGATTGTTCTCGATACAAAACAATTCTCGGTTAGAAACAACCACCACCTGTTGTCTTTTGATAGTGATGGCTAAGACTGCTGTAAGATTGGCCAAAGCATCTGCTTCAGTATTGCAAGCTCGGCGAACGTAGTCGATGAAGAAAGCTTTGAATGATGTAGCCATGTTGATTGCTGCTTCATGATAAGGCACTAAATCTTGATGGCGAACTTCATAGGTTCCTCTAACCTGGTTGACAACCAGCTTGGAGTCACCGTAGACTTCCAGATATTCAACGTCCAATTGCTTGGCTAATTGAAGGTCGATGAGTAGAGCATTGTATTCTGCTACATTGTTGGAACAAGGCTCATCTAGAGAGTAGGCTCTATAGTTGACCCGTCTAGTGAAACGAGAACAACCCCGACTCCTGCTACAATGGCACCATTTGGTCCGATTCTGGATGCACCGTCAAAGAATAGACGCCAAGTAGGAAATTCTTCGGAGATCATATTTGATTCTAATGTCTCATCTAGAATTTCATCATAGAGTTTGGATGTTTCTGGTACAGGATGAGCCGCTAAGAAATTTGCCAGTGCTTGACCTTTGACAGACTTTTGAGGAACATATACCATGTCATATTGGGCTAGCAGAATGGCCCATGTAGCTAGTCGAGAGTTGAGTGTGCTAGGCTTCTTCATCAGTACCCGAAGAGGATTAACTCGGGATATGACATGAATAGTTTGTCCAATAATGTAATGCCTTGTCTTTTGAACAGCAAACATAAGAGCTAGGCATTCTTTTTCGACCGGACTATAACGGTGTTCGGCACCAATCATAGTAAGACTGAGATAGTAGATGGCCTGTTCATGACCTTCTTTGTTCTTTTGGACAAGTAAAGCACCCAATGAATGGTCCATAGCACGGACATACATTAAGAATGGTATGCCTGAGATCGGTGGCACCAAGACTGGTGGGTTCATGAGATATTGCTTTATGTCGTCGAATGCTCGTTGACATTCTTCAGTCCAAATAAAAGATACACTCTTCTTCATTAGCTGAGTGAATGGTCTGCAGCGTCCAGACAGATTCGAAATGAACCTCCTGATATACGCAAGTCGACCTTGGAATCCTCGTAGCTCTTTTAAGTTGCGTGGAGGACACATCTGTTGAATGGCTTTGATCTTCTTGGGATTCACGTGTATACCCTTAGAGGTAATGATAAAGCCGAGAAATTTACCACTAGAGACACCCAAGAATGACTTGGTGGGATTCATCTTGAGTTAATATTGGCGCATGAGATTGAATATTATTCTCAAATCTTGGATATGATCATCCTTTAGACGACTTTTGACGGCGATATCGTCAACATAGCATTCGACAGTCTTGCGAAGATGATCTCGAAAGATGGTACTCATAGCCCGTTGGTAAGTTGCACCAGCGTTCTTGAGACCAAATGGCATCACTGTGTAGCAATAGACTCCACGAGGAGTGCGGAAAGAGGTATGTTTTTCATCTTCAGGATTCATCCGAATTTGATTGTATCCAGAGAATCCATCCATAAAGGATATCCGCTCGAACCCACAGGTATTGTCAATCATGACATCCGTGATAGGGAGAGGAAATTTATCTTTTGGACAGGCTTCATTAAGATCCCGAAAGTCGATGCAGACTCGAACTTTGTCGGTTTTCTTCAGGGCTGGAACAACGTTGGCTACCAAATCAGGATGTTGTTCTTCTCAGATAAAACCACAAGCGATGAGCTTCTTAACTTCGTCGTCGATTGCGTCCATCATTTCTGGCTTGAAACGCCGTTGTTGCTGTTTGAATGGTTTTGCATTAGGCAAAATATTCAGTTTATGAGTAGCAACTTTGGGATCTAGACCTGGCATGTCTTCATAACTCCAGGCAAAGACATCAATGTATTCTTGAATAAGAAGAATTAACTCTTGCTTATCTGCCTCTGGAAGATTCTTGCTGATGAATATTGGACGAGGTGACCCGCTTTCTCGTACATCAACTTGAACTAATTGATCTTCGGTAGGAGGTTCTCTTTGTTCGAATCAGAGTTCCCATTGAGTATCCATTCGTTGAGCCCAAGGATCTGTTTCAGGATTTTTTTCAATGTCCTCGTCATATCCTTCTAGAAGTTCGGTGGAGACCATATTAGATGATACGATCAGCCGATGGACTTGACCAACGCTAGTATCAGAATCCCATGATCTGGAATCAGAAGAATTAGAGCGCTCTTCACTGTCAGAGTCGGAGACTGCTGGGGATAACACCGGAGGTGAAGCATATCCGAGACCTCTCTTGGTCCTGCTGTAGTACATCTCTGACTTTCCTTTCGGAACAGCCGTACGGATAGGAGTTCGTCTACCCTTACCGTAGTTGAGGCCACTCTTGAAGTCATAACCCATCTTTCGGATGATGTCTTTTGATTGTTGACTGTAACGAACGGAGTTGGAGATGTCATGTATCGTTACTTTTGCTATCATCCGTATAGCTGAATTTTTGTTCTGGTCCTTTACTAAAAAGTATTGGACTTTCGCCTTTCTTTCGAGCAGGAACAACACGATATGAATCATTTGGGTGTTCAAATGAGACTTCTGTTTGAAGAGATTGTACAACTCCCATTATAAATGATTGGAAGCTATCTAACATATCCAAATAGCATTTAGCATGATAAATGACATCAGTATACTGGAAAGTAGATGTTTTTTTATTGATTTGTACATATGTATTAACAACAAGACCTTTAGCCTTAGCAGGCGTAGTCAGATTAATTATAAGAGGGGGAGAAGAAGAACGTAGAGGAGGCTTGTTACGACGAAGGTCAATAACAAATGGCTCAGAGGAGGTGAGCTCCCTTTTATCCTTGTTATTAATTAAATCAATAACAAGTGGCTCAGAAGAAGTGAATTGCTTTTTATCCTTATTACGACGTAAGTCGATAACAAGTGGCTCAGAAGAGGTGAGCTCCCGTTGATCTTGATTAGCATCCGCTGATTGCTTCTGGACTGGCAAGTGAATAGCCAGTGGTTTAGAAGACTGAGGATGAGAAACACGCCCTTTGACAGGTATGATGAGGGTGTCTTTGGGCATTGCTTCTTGTTCTTCTTCAGTGTCTAGAGCTAGTACAACCTTCATAAATTCATCGTTGTACATACGAGCATCATTGCAGTATGCTTCAACACCTTTAAAAGGATAGAGATCCGCAACCTCCTTTGAACCTCTCCATTATCATCAACATACTTGAAACATTGATGGAGAGTAGAAGGAACAATATTGTGTTCATGTAGGAATGGCCTCCCAAACAGAGCATTGTAAGAACAGCCATGGTTGTCTATGATATAGAAGGTCACCTTTGTGCGAAGATTGCCTATTTGGAGTTTTAGGCGAATCTTGCCTAGAGGCTCACTTCTTCCTTGATTGAACCCCAAGATGGTAGTAATTGTGCTGAAAAGACTATGCACGGGGATTTTCAGAGCATCGAGCATTGTCTTTGGCATAATGCTGAGAGCAGACCTTGGATCTATCAGAATACGATCGACTTTCATCGAATCGACATATCCTATATAGTATAGAGGACGGTCATGCCTATTATCTTCCATCAGCATGTCATCCTGTGTGAAGGTAATGTTTGGAATTAATTCCAACACAATATGACAATGGAGGCAAGAGACTGGCTCCACTTTCGGCTTCTTCAGAAGGGCTAAACAAGTTTCTGCCTGCATGAGAGCTTCACTTAGAGTTTCTCGAGTCTCTTTGGAGAGGCGCAATAACTCAAAGATTGACAGCCTGGCCGGTGTATTGGCTAGTTGAGCCAAAATATCAAATTTGTAAGGCTTTTCAAGTCCTGTAGGAGATGACTTCTTCGAAGGTTTGTCGAAACGGACTTGTTGTTTGCCTTTGTCAGCTACCATCGGCTTGGGAGGAATGGGTACTACAACCGGTGAGGATGTAGAAGGGATCTCTTCAGTGGAAGCAGGTTGTACTGGAGCGGACTCAGAAGAGGAAGCAGGGTTTTCTTGAGTCTCGGGAACTTCCCGTAAGTAAGCTTTCCCTGACCTAGTGCCGAGCAGAATTTTTTCTTTAATTATGGGGTCAAAAGACACCATGTTGCAAGTCTTTGTCTTGCCCTTAGAGCGGTCTTTCTTCTTAGAAGAAGAGGAAACTTCAAACTCTGAAGTGAGATCAGGATGAATCCACATAATCTTACCATTGTCAAGAGATAAGGGAACAAGACCTTCACTTGGTGGAGGCGGGAGATTCTCGATCTCAAGAGTAGCCTTCGGGATTGGAATGACCCCATGCTGTATCATCTGAGGAGGGAAGTTATCGAACTGGACTGAGACCATGTTTGCAGTAACAATTTTCTCATCTTGTTGCAGAGTGACAACACCAGCATTGACCAGCTTTTGTATCTTGCCTTTGAGCACGTAGCATGCTTGGATAGGATGCCCAATAAATCTGTGATAGACACAATATTTAGGATGATCTGTCTTACCGACCTCATCAGGCTTCTTTGGGTCTGGGAGTTGGATCTTGTTGCTTTTGATTAAGCAATCAAAGATGCTTGCAGTGTTATTCTCTTCAAAAGAATATTCTACTTTAGGACGAGGTTGTAGAAGCATGGAAAATATTAGAATAAAGGCATAAATGGCTCATGCGGTTTTGGGTAGCAAGTCTATGCGGCTCATACTGGAGTTGCCCTATGCGGCCCAAAAGAAGACCCTCAGACTCATGCGGCTCGGGGATGAATGCGGTTCAGCAGGAATATGCGGCTCAATTGACGACACGTGTGACCCCCCCCCACAGTTGGCCACTGGAGTAATGGCCTCATTTAATGCTCTGATACGACTCGACGGCTGTCTCTGACATAAAGTATCATAATGGCTCTGCCATAATGACAGACTCTTCGAGAAAAGAAGAAAATCTTTGACCCCATCTGACAAAAATCCTAGATTGCCACGTGGCAAAAGTCTCATGCGGCTCGAATAGAGAACAGCTTCATGCGGCTCATTGAGGAATCATTCTAATATGATTAACAAAATCCGCCATATGCGGTCTATCCATAGCCCGGTCTATCCATAGCCCGGTCTATGCGGCTCAACACCACGCTAATTCATACGGCCCACAGAAAACTATGCATATGCGGCTCATGGAGAGATCGTCCCCTGCGGCTCGCAAAGATTATGCATATGCGGCTCATGGAAAGTTCGTCCCCTGCGGCTCGATGAGGCATTGACTCATGCGGCTCACGAGGAGTATCCCCCTGCGGTTCAAGTGTTGGTCACCCTATGCGGCCCTGGTAGGATCTTCAATTAAAAAAACGTGGCACTGAAGATGCAACAGAATCCCAACGAGAATATTCGACATCATCATCATAATTGCCGAGATCAGGGCATATCATTCATCATCAAGCCAATAGGACACGTGGCGAGCAATCAAATATTGGCATAATCAATCACAAAGATTTAAAGCAGTCAGCATTAACTGCTCATAAGATTTGGTGCTATCCGCATTAGTGGCCGAGATTCATTATGATCAGGATCAAGGGCCCAGATAGAATGAAGGAGCGCCGACATTCCAAACAGATAATCATCAGCAAACCCTAATGATCCTACCCCACTCTTATAAATAGCCAGCATCATTCCCATGTAAAAGAGGTCGGCAAAAAATAAAAAATAAAAAAAAGGAAGAAGAGAGAGATATACACAGAGAGAGCTCCCCATTTTCTTGATAATCACAGAGAGATAGAAGCCAGGAGAGCAACCCGAGGAGAGTAAGAAGAACCTTTCTTCGTCAACGCCGAGCAGATCTTCCCCGAGCCAAGGCTGCATACCGATCGTCCAAGGAGTAAGGCAGAGCGGCCGTCGCTTTCCCGAGCCTCTATCGTCACCCCCCAGAATCAAAATAAACAATCGTACTTAGTCTGCTGTACCTAGGTTTTCGTCCCTAGGCTTTCTTTGTACGAGCGAGTTTGTATTGTGAGTCTAAGTTCAGTCCTCCGATAATTGTTCTGTTTTTTTACAATCAATGGCAAACACGATGGCGACTCTGCTGGGGACTAACTTTTCCACGGCTGAGGAGTTGGTGACGCAATCGGATGCAGCCAAACTTGGCTCCACACAACAGAAGATAGTCGTCCGCTTCGACCAACAGGCGTTCGAAGAGATGCTCTCTGAAGGCAGCGCTGGCCCGGTCCAGAAATGCACCCGCACCACGAAGGCTCGCAAAGAGTGGAGGCCAAAGTCATTTGCTCCTCCCAAGCCTTCGATGGAATACCCTCGGTCGCTCAAGACGGCGAGAAAGACTCTCCTGCGGCCCCACTTCAGATCGCAGACACCTCTGCTGTCCCCAAGTTCGGCAGAAGAAAACACTATGATGCTGGACTTGCAGGGGCAAAGAGGGTCTCTGCTCAACCTGAACCGCAGAGGGGTATTAGCCGCAGAAAGAAAATCCATGCGGCCACAACCGTCAACCACACGAAGAAAACTCATGCGGCCACTTCTGTCAGCCGCATAACTTATGCAGCTACAGTTTCCAACCGCATGGATGAGATTCCTGCGGCTAGTAAAGTCAACCGCTTGCAGAAAACCCATGCGGCCACAGACGCCAACCGCATGCGGACAGCCTGCACGGCCGTGACTCCTAACCGCATAAGAACTCGTCCCACAACAGAAGACAGTCACATGTAGATAGCCTGCACAGCACCCAACGCTAGCCGCATAGCGTCTCTACCATACTTCTCTCGATCAGTTTTCGACCGACTCTCATGCGGTCCTAACTCTGATCACTTTCTGGATGAAAATCCAGACTCTGTGATACCTAATGTGGACTCTTCCTATTACGCACCCACAAGTGCTAAAAAGAAAAGTCTAGGGCAGCACGGGCTCATCAAGTCCAGACATTTGCCCCAACCTCTGACTATCGGGGCGTCCCGCTGAGTATCACGCGGGCCTCTGACGGAAAGTTGTATAAAACCACTCGAGTCCAGCCCCCGGCGGCAAACGGACAAAGTGGTTCCTCTGACCTGCGTGAAGCTATCCTCCACAAACGCAAGGAAAGAGAAGGAGCCTCAGCGTGCAGAGAGTCCTCACAGGGACGTCACTGCACCCAGATTATCGTCAACTGCTGTTGCAACAATACGGCAGTAACGGAAGACCGGCCATCCGTCTTCCAAAGATTACAACATCCGAGCTCGGAAGACGATGCACCTCCCGTTGCCTCCTGCAATTCCGCGCGGAAAGTCCCCGTTGAGGGGAGAGGGAAGAAGACAAGCATCTCCAGCCCAAAGGTGTCAACTATTGCAGCTAAGAAGCCGTCTCTAAAGGATTATCCTCTACTGGAGTATTCCAAACACACCGTTCAAGACAAAAATTGCTGCAGTAGGAAGTTCGCCGTCTACGTCATTGGGGGTCGTCGGAACTGGGGGTAGCACTCCTCCAAACCTCCACGACAACCCGACATTCCAAGAAGACGGACTGGAGGAAGCAAATCCTCCGACGGATACAACAGATACCGACGTCCCCGAGGACGTCCTAAACGAAGCAAGCTCTGAAGCTGGGGGTACTGTTCCTTCCGAGTCCGAACCTGAAGAGAACATCCCCACATATCCTGATGATTTCTCGATACATGAGTATGACTCGGAGGGCATGTCCGCCACCTCTCCTTCTGTCACTTCTCACGTGAGAACGGTATTCATGACGGACAACAGCCAAGGTGGTTCCGGCGATCGCCAATGTATCGACACTTTGGAGGCCATACTGCACGCCTTGGTCAAGTCTGTAGACGAGATCAAAGCAGCGCTTCCTACTCTGCAGGGAGTGACACCTGGTCAGACAAGCACGGGTCCCGCGAACAACATAGATTCAAATTCAGCGGCACCAAACCCGGGCAATAATGCTCCCGGATAACGGCCCCTACCGCGACAGATGAGGCCCGAGAAGTAAGGAGAGAGGTTCAGGAGCTTCGAGCGATGTTTCACGCCCGAGAAAATTCTCAAGACCTCAGAATACGGCAACCATACCCTGCTGAATGGAGGGATGTGGCCTTTCCCCTAAGATATAAGCCGTTCAATATCAACCCATATGATGGTAAGACTTCAGCAAGCCGGTACATCACTTACTTTGAAGTCACTACCGACCATCTGCCCCATGATGACGCCATCCTCACACGGTTATTCATTGGGGCACTGGAAGGAGTCGTCTTCGATTGGTACCGCAACCTGCCAGATAATTGCATCCACTCCTTCGCTGGCTTCAAGCGCTTGTTCTTGGAGAGATTCTATGAGGTAGGACAGAACGTCACGATGTCTACCCTCATGGACGTCGTCCAATGAGAGAAAGAGCTGACAAGGAATTACATTGAGCGGTTTCGTCAAACCGCAATGAAGTTACCATCTGGCAACCCGGACTCTTCCTTGATTGAAATTTGCCAAAAGAGACTACTCCCAACAATTAGTCTCTGGATGGGCGAAAGTCAATTCAAGGACTGGAAGGCCTTTATCATCAGCGCTACAAGTGCCGAGGAATGATTGAAGAATGCTCGCCAACTGGGGTTGCATATCTCAGAGGGAGAGAACAAGGGGAAGCGTCCCAACGCCAGCAACGACAATGGGGGTAGCCCCTCCAACAACCGAGACAACAAAGGCAAGCAGGCCATGGTGACCGATACAGCCCAGAAGCCCGAGCCACAGCCAGCAGACAAACAATGGCCTCAAATACTTATTCTTTCGAAGACGGCCACGTCAAGCCTATCTTGGACATGCTTATACAAGGAGATAGAATTCAGCTTCCTCCACCAAGGCGGGAACCTCGGCCGGCTGATTTGGAAAATCCGAAGTTCTGTCATTACCACCGCTACGTCCACCATGCTACACACGACTGCTACCAACTGAAACGGTATATCCAGAACCTCATCGATTCGAACGCTCTGGCTATCGACTTCGAGGAGGTAACCGTAGCAGCCAACATGGTATCCGTACAATTCGGCAATTTCCCTCCAACAGAGACTTAAGACGGTGTCATACCATCCCTCTGGCAACGATGGAAATCACTAATCTTCCGCCTGCCCGTGATAAACTCCCGGCCTAGTACCCCTCCACATCACGAGGGGAAATCATGTGGGTCCATCCGGACCTAGTCCACGAGGTGACTCAGCCCACTTTACCTTCTAAAAAGAAAAGTGGAAAGGTCAGATCATGCCGCACCGCCTCGCAGAGGAGGAGGAAGTCTCAGCCGTCACTACTCGATCTGGAGCACAAGCCCAACCAGTGGCCGAGAATCCGACTAATGATCAGCCGCCCACTACCAATGATGCTCCGGGACCGGCTCAGCCTTCGACGACCGACAAGCCTAGGCCGAAGGAGACTCGCCTTGACAAGTCCCTCCGGAAGGAGACACCTCAGGGGCTGGAGAGGCCCTACAACTTCGACATCTTAGCGCAATTAGCTAATACCCTGGCCAAATTGTCTTTATATGAACTCCTCAGGCTCTCAAAGGATGTCCGCACGGCTTTAAGTGAGGCGCTCCAAAATGCCGACGCGTACTTGGCTCAGGTCAACCTCACGGGCGATAACCAACCTGCAGAGCTCCAAGATAGTGCGTGTACAGGTGCAATGCCCAATATCGTCTTCTCTTCGCAGGATATGCTCATCAAAACTAACCTGCACGATCGCCCATTGTACTACACTGGATACATCGGCGACGTAAAGGTGGACCGAATGCACATTGATCCTGGGTCCTCCATAAGCATCATTCCGAAGGATCTGCTACATCATCTTCGCATTCCAATGCATCGCCTGACGCCTACAAGCACCGCCATTAGCGGTTTCAATTCGGGCAGGAGCTACCCAATAGGGAAGATTCGCTTGAAATGTCAGATTGGCGATCTTCAATCAGAAGTCACCTGCTACGTCATAGATGCCGACACTTCTTACAATATCCTTCTGGGGCGGCCTTGGATACACGATTACATGATCGTGCCTTCCACGCTACCAGTGCTTCAAATATGTCGATAAGCACGGCTTCGTGAGGACAGAGTTTGCTGATATCGATCCCTTCAAGGGGGTCGAATCTTATTACTCAGACTCCTGTCTGTACGAAAAATCAAAGAAGCATCTGGTCGAAGAGGAGGTGCAAGCTCACACCAAGACAACCACAAGATCGAAGAACCCCTGACGATCCGCCTCCAACTCGCAAAGGAGCTGGGTGTAGAATATCTCGAAGCATACGGCGATTCACAATTAATCGTCAATCAGATTCGGGGGTCGTACGAAGTCCGCCATGAAGACATGATCCCCTACCACCAAATAGCAATCAACATTATCTCCTCATTCGAGGGATTCTTCATCGAATACGTCCCCAGACTTCAAAATATCGAAGCCGATGCCCTAGCAGGCCTTGCCGCTTCCTTAGCAGTGCCGAACCAAGCGCATCACTCGGTTGAGGTGATAGGCCACGAACTGGTCTGTCCCAAGAATAATATTCAATTCGTGGCGAGCTATTCCGCCCAGACGGTCGACGAAACACCAGACTGGAGACAGCCGTTCATTGACTTCGTCGTATACGATATCCTCCGGAGAATCCAAGGGAACCACCTCCATCAGACGGCGTTCTCTCAGATTCTTCTACGACACAGAGACAAAGATGCTGTACCGACGATCCTACGACGGATTATTACTCCGGTGCTTGTCAAACGCAGAAGCCAAAGAAGCTGTACGAGAAGCTCACGATGGTGTCTGTGGGGCCCATCAGCCTGGCCCTAAGCTACAGGACCGCCTTTGCCGTATGGGCTACTACTGGCCCACGATGGTGGCAGACGCAATAGACTATGCCAGAAAATGCAAGGCTTGCCAAGTCCACGCGGACTTCATTCACCAACCATCCGAGTTTCTACATCCAACGGTGGCATCCTGGCCATTCGAAGCATGGGGAATGGATATCATTGGTCCAATCACCCCACCTTCCTCCCGAGGACATCGCTTCATACTTGCGATCACCGACTACTTCTCCAAATGGGCGGAAGCCGTCCCACTCGCAGAAGTTAAGACTTCAAACATGATCAGCTTCTTTAAGCATCACGTCATCTACCGCTTCGGACTGCTGCGGAGGATCATCCATGATAATGGTCCGCAGTTTGCAAGCCATGTATTCTATCGATTCTGCGATAAATACCGTATTCAGAATGTCGCTTCGACACCATATAACCCGGCAGCAAACGGGTTGGCAGAGGCATTCAATAAAACAATCATCAAACTCCTCAAGAAGTTTGTCTCCTCCAACAAACGCGACTGGAACGAGAAGCTCGGCGAATGCTTATGGGCTTATCGTACCACGGTTCGAACAGCTACTTGGAATACACCATTCTCTTTAGTATACGGGAGTGAGGCAGTCCTCCCACTGGAAACTCAGATTCCCTCACTCCGCGTCGCCCTCACTTATCAATTGACAACGGATGATAACTATCGACGCCGATTACAAGAGTTGGAGGCCTTAGACGAAAAGCGCCTCCTAGCCCAGCAAAGGATCGAGCTATACCAAGCACGTATCTCAGGAGCCTTCAACAAGAAGGTCAAAATCAGAACATTCCAAGTGGGCGATCTCGTTCTGGCAGTCCGGAGACCAATGGTCATGACTCACAAGACCGCAGGCAAGTTCAGCCAAAATGGGAAGGTCCATTTGTCATCGAGGCCGTGTTCTCCAACGGCGCCTACCGCCTCGCCAAGCAGAATGGGGACTTGCTTATGTTGCCCGTCAATGGCAAGTTTCTGAAGAAATACTATGTTTAGACAACATTCTCCAAATTATCGAGTCATGTACCCTCTTAGTACCCCTGAACTCGCACCCACCATTTTCCAAATTATCGAGTCATGTATCCATTGATACCACTGAACCCACATCCACAACATTTCAGATTACCGAGCCATGCACCCGCTGGTGCCACTGAACTCTCATCTCCTCAATATTCTAGAAAATCCAAATTATGTACTTACATTCCGGTCACTCTCTCAGATAGTAAGTCACGTATAATCATACCTCTGAACTTTCTTCCTGAAAGAGATCCTCCCTCATGATCCACTACCCGCGCTCCCAGTGCACAAAAAGGGTAATCGATCCACTAATTTCGAAACGACCATGTCCTCATTACCTCTGAGTCGTTTTCACTTCCACCAAAAACAAACCGCCCCCTCGCATAGAACTTCCATGTCCTCCTACCTCTGAGTAGTTCTATGCACCCCTTCTTCATTGAGCCCACTCCTGCCATGTCCTCATTACCTCTGAGTAGGAAGGCTCCGTCGAAGAAATCACCATATTTGCCATGTCCACATTACCTCTGAGCAAGTATGTTGGTTTCCTTTCAACCTATTATCCGTACCCACAACCGGAGTGCGACAAGGATAATAGGTCCACAAATGTCCTCTGTTGACCACAAATGTCCCACGTTGACCACAAATGTCCTCTGTTGACCACAAACGTCCTCTGTTGACCACAAATGTCCTCTGTTGACCACAAATGTTCTCTGTTGACCACAAACGTCCTCTGTTGACCACTATTGATTATAGAAAAGTCTTCCGTGAAGTCTCCCCCTACCATGTTCTCATTACCTCTGAGTAGGAAGATTCACGGTAAAATCCTCATGTTTGCTACGTCCTCATAATCTCGGAGCAAATATGACTGGCTTCCTCCCACTTATTATCCGTATCCTGAACCAGGGTACGCCAAGGATAATAGGTCCACAAATATCCCTTGCTAAGCTTCTTAGCATAAATCCACCATCTTACCATGCCCCGGGAGCTCAGCTGCTCTACGGCATTCCTTTTCCAGTATCGAGAACATCCATGACCATTTTGTCGTGGCTGTCCCGGACATCCTGATCAAACTTGTTATCCGTACCTAAAACCAAGGTACACCCAGGTTAACAAGTCCACAAATAATCCCCCAGCAAGTCCAATTCCATGAACACCACAAGAACAAGAAAGAGAAGATGAGTTGAAACATGCTCATTTATCTCAAAATTCAAGAGAGCTACATCAGTGGGGATCACATCCCTTGCAAAAAAAATATACACATATGAAGAAAAACAAAAAGAGAAACAGAAGAGGACAGATGGTGGATCACTGCTCCGGGGCGCATAACACCGTGAGGCAGTCCTTTATCAAGGCGACCGACCGCTCAAAACTCTGTTTGGCTCGACGCTTTGCCTCCTGATTCAGCACCGCCGGGTCCTCCAGATGAGCATAGGCTCGCCAGTTGTCCTCAAACTCCTTAAAAGACCGCTCCAAGGTGGCAGAGGATCGGGAAACCCGCTCGGCCTCCCGAGCAATCGACTCCTGCTGCACGAGCAGCTTCCCGCTCTAACTCTAGGAAGGCCAACTCCTGTTGGAGTGCAAGAATTCGCTCCCGTGTGGCCGCTACTCCACGAGAAGCAGACTCTTCACGAGCCCTACAAGCCTGACTTCGACGACCCAGATGGGCATATGAAACAGAAAGCTTGTCAAGGTCTTCCCGTACAGCTGGCGCGGCAGCATCCCGAGTGATCTTGATCTTGTCCCGAGCAGCAACGAGGCGACCCCGCTCCCGTTCAATTGTAGCGGGCAAGCCAGCCTGCCATGTTGCCAGTAGTTGGGTCACAAGTCGATCACCTCTGTCAACTTGGGCTCCAGGAGCGCGGCTAACCCCATCCCGCCAGGAAGGTCCTTCAAAGTGTCAATCTGGCCCCGAGCACCCTTCAAAGACATAGTGAAAGGGATTCCCCGTTCTACAGCAGCGTCGACACCCCTCCCTAAGTGACGATAGAAGCTATCAACCACATCCTGCGTCACCTCGTTCAAAGCCTCCGAGGAGGCCGGTGTCAACGGGAGTGTGGCCGGCAGCAGAAGAAGATGCAACAGAATCTGCCGCTTCGGCCACAAGAGAAACCAGCCGCGCGGTAAGACGCTTGAACAGCGGCCAACTCCTCTTCAGCAGCCCGCAGGATTTGGATGCTCGACAAGGTCGAGAAGTCGACTTCCGGAGCCGTGTCAACAGCGGAAGACGAGGCGAAAACCATTGCCAACTCCCTCCCCATCTGCCCGGAGATGGCAGGAGGCTCTTCAACATGAGAGAGAGGAGAAGAAACATTCCTTTCGTCCGGATAATGGCCGACCGAACTCTCCCCGAGAACATCCGCGGCGAAAGGAAAAAGGTCAGGACCTGTAGGGCCAAGGCAACCATGAATCGACTTGACCCGAAGGATATGTTGATAGAGCAAATAAGCCCCTTCGGTAGTCAATATATGGCCTATCTTACCAATGGAGGGGTATGGAGGCTGAGGTTCGCTTACAGCCACCACAGCCTCCTCACCAATAGCCTCCGAATCAGGAATCGGAGAGTCATCCCCGGGAGAAGAGGTACTGAGAACGGTGTCATCTCGCTGAAGCTCAACGACCGCGGGGCGGGCCCAGAGGAACCTTCGTTCCCCCGAGCTGATGCTTCAGCAACCCGGGAACTTCCAGCCGCCTCCGGGAGAGCTCCAGCAGAAAGGACCGCGGCGCACATATCGCTGATTAAGGCAGCAAGGGCGGGATCAACCTCGGAGGCAGTAGATGGTTCAGAAAACCCCGGTCCATCGGACGCCTACAAGAAAAGTGATTAAATCATATCTGCGAGAGGAAAGGGAACTACAACAAAGAAATAAATCCAATTTAGCCTTACCTCCGGAGTAGCATCGGTACCGTCATCCCTTTCGGTAATAAGCGATCCACGAGACTTAACGGCAGCTCTCTTCACGGAAAAGGTCGTTCTACTGCTAGAAGATTCGTGCCTGACTCGCTTACGTGAGGAACCAGACACAGCCGAAGCTGTTCTTCCCTCACTCTTCCACCTTCTGTAGAAAGCAATGGGCCCTCTGTCGGTTCATCAGGGATGGGAAGCGGTTGATCTGCTACTTCTTCGCCTCCATCAAAAAGAGAATCTTCGCTGTCATCTTCCTCCCCAGCCGACTCGGAAGGTTCTGATTCAGGGAGAGGAGTCTGAAGCGCTAGTTGCTTTCTGGCCTTAGCCCCCTTTGCTTCTCCTCTAAGCCTGTACCCACGATAAAACTGGTACTCGGATCGAAATTAATAGGAGGCTTGTTCGCCATGACATGATACAAAAGCCACGTATAAAATTTCCCTTAGCGTCTGAGCATCAGGACCGAGAAGCTGGCTCGAGTATGATAAGCATCATAATAATTCCATGCCCTGACGCCATCAAGAACACTACCTTCGAAGCCTAAACCAGGATTGGGATGATCAAGGAATAATTGGCTATAACCAAACTGCCGAGAAAACCTGCTAGGTAGGTAAGGCTCCAGGTACACCCTATCGCGGTTGCGATAAACCAAATGAGCAGGACGGATGTTACGCAACCAGGTGAGCATATCCGGAGATAGAAAGTGAGGAGGTCCAGTACCATCAAGGTGTACCTTACTCACATCCTCATCAGAAAAAGAGGAACAGACACAAAAAGGTGACACCCATCTACCCTCGCCAGCGCCCTCCGACAAGCCGACATAGTATTGTATTCCCAAGACTGGCGATGGCATTTGAAGAGGAAAGCATCTTCATCCGTAGCATCTTCCGCTATCCCGGGTCCCAGCAAAGACTTGTAATGCATCGCCAACCACGCCATCAAGTAATGGAAAGGCAATTCTATGCGCTCAAAATCCAAGGTCTTCTTACACGCAACAACTTTGGATGAGAAGGTCCGAAGACCGTGGTGGATGCTGCACACCATGGCGGGAAGAAGGGCCAGCCTAACTCCGAACACCAGTTTAACGGCGGGAAGAATAAAATGGCGACCGATCCTCTCGATGGAACCTGCTCCTCCCGAGACGACGCAATTCCGTAACCATATCATCAAAAAGCCAGCCAGAAGCGCCTTCTCTGACATCTGCGTGGTCCCATAGTAAAAGTAGCTGAGAGAGTCAGTTTGACTCCCAAATATGTCACTCCTGGACCGCGACTTCTTGACGCTGACAACAAATCCTTCACCTCCACGTGCGTTTTAGGGGTTCGAGGAGTAACTCCACCAGAAGGGTTAACTTTGAAAAGGTAACTAATCCATGATGTGGTGTGGGGAGCGGTCCCTTCGGAGCTATCGCTGTCTTTATGGCCATCTGGTGACAAGCACTATGGTGGCACAGCAACTCCCGGTATACTGCAACGAAACCTGGGAATCGTCGGTCCAAGTCCTCAAACTCTTCATTCGAAGGGGTATACACCTCGAAAGGCTCATTTCCCCAGGGGAGTTTAGAGACAGTATACATCTCATGAAGAGCAAGCCCCAGCTCCCTTACTGGTGACAAGAATGTCCCCGTTCGCCAGCTATACATCTCCAAGAGCGCCATGAACAGCGGCTTATTAATAGGGAGCCCGTGACAAGTCCCTCGAACAGCATGATAAAGTCCCACCTCACGCAAGAGTGTTCCGTAGGTCTGCAGGACCCAGGTGGTCAACTGGACCCACATAGAAGTAGGGTTTATCCAGTTCGGCAACGCTATCCTACCAACAGGATAGGACTTCTTACGGACAAGCCGATTCAAGAAGATGTCAGCCTGAGCAAATGAGAAGTTGGGACCGTATGCATTCATGAAGGAGCCCGGGGCCAGACCCATCATATACCGAGGGACGGGATCCTTACCTGGGTACGCTGACCGCATATTCGGATTGTAATGGATGTCGCCTATCAACATCCCCGATTGAGTAGGGGTTAAGTTGCACACCATCTTCCTGTTCAATAGCACCATGTTGAACCACGATAAGGGATAATGGCGTTCCATAAAAGGGATATGGATTGACTCCCCGTCCAAAGAGAAATCCCAGCTCGGAAATCTCTAACACTCGAGAGTTCCCTATGATTAGAGCATCTCCAAAGAGGAATAGAGGCTTCAGGTATTTCCCATCCAGCCTCCTAGTGTTCATCATGGAACGAAGGTAATGAAGGGTCTGATTCTCGATGGCGTTCAACCTCTCCAAAGGCTCATCAGCAAGGAACTGATTCAATACATGCTTAATTAGGTCGTCAAGACGCACACCCAAAGCGAATTGATTTGAACCAACCAAAGTTCCCCCGCAGGATTCACGGGCAGATTCACTAGAAAAAGATAAAAGAAACAAGGTCAGAAGACAAACAAAGAAAACAGAAGTATTGGAAAAGATTACTGAAGTCTATGCGGCTCAGGTTGCCACAGCCTCATGCGGCTCATCAGCAGATAGGTCCATGCGGCTCTGCGCGTCATAGCCCCATGCGACTCTGAATTAACCAAGTCCGTACAACTCAGATTCAGAAGGGTTTATAGATTCATGCGGCTAAGCCCGACTCATACAAACCGCTGCGGCTACAAACCATCAAGTTCATGCGGTTCAAAAGTGAGCAACGCTTATGTGGCCCAAGTCGAAAACACACATGCGGCACTGATCGAATGTGACAAGCTCATGCGGCCATAATGGGCGAAGTGCTTATGCGGTCACATCGATACGTCTATATGTGGCTTGTGCATAAAGTATGTAACAGAGCCATGGCAGCAGTTAGGGTTTTTCGGAGTGACCCCCTTACCAGCGATGGGGGGTGAACATCAGGATGGACAGCGCCTACAGCAGCCGGCGGAGGAGCGACTACATTCGTCGCCGCAGTCGCCGTAGCAGCAACTGCCTTGCCCTTCGCGGCCTTCGATGCAGCAGATCTCTTGGAGCCATGGTCGATGGATGAAGAAGGAAAATGAAGAGCGAAGTTGGCAATAGGGAATTCAAGCAAAGAAAGGAGGTAAAGAAATCCCCAAGAGCTGAAAAACTCCTATTTATAGGCGATCCATAAAGTAGAAAGACGCCTCGAATTACGCGCTGCCTCCAAAAATAAAGGCGAGAACGCTTCGGTCAAGGCAAAACCGACCCTTGGGATCCTCTCCCAAAAGGCGGCGTCAAATCAAATCGAAGGCAATTAATGAAGATTTGCTCACGTGGTCAGGACGCGTGGCAAAGAGCCTATGTGGCCAGAAGAATCTATGCGGCCGAGATGCTAATGCGGCCAGGAAGCTCAGGTAAACAGAACATCCTATACGGCATGAACAGGGCCATGCTTCTTATTCAAAGTGTTTCAATTTTACAAATTGAAAACTTTGAAGGGGGTCCTGTAGAAGCATGGAAAATATTAGAATAAAGGCATAAATGGCCCATGCGGTTTTGGGTAGCAAGTCTATGCGGCTCATACTGGAGTTGCCCTATGCGGCCCAAAAGAAGACCCTCAGACTCATGCGGCTCGGGGATGAATGCGGTTCAGCAGGAATATGCGGCTCAATTGACGACACGTGTGACCCCCCCCCCAGTTGGCCACTGGAGTAATGGCCTCATTTAATGCTCTGACACGACTCGACGGCTGTCTCTGACATAAAGTATCATAATGGCTCTGCCATAATGACAGACTCTTCGGGAAAAGAAGAAAATCTCTGACCCGATCTGACAAAAATCCTAGATTGCCACGTGGCAAAAGTCTCATGCGGCTCGGATAGAGAACAGCTTCATGCGGCTCATTGAGGAATCATTCTAATATGATTAACAAAAATCTGCCATATGCGGTCCACCCATAGCCCGGTCTATGCGGCTCAACACCACGCTAATTCATGCGGCCCACAGAAACTATGCATATGCGGCTCATGGAGAGATCGTCCCCTGTGGCTCACAAAGATTATGCATATGCGGCTCATGAAAAGTTCGTCCCCTGCGGCTCGATGAGGCATTGACTCATGCGGCTCACGAGGAGTATCCCCCTGCGGTTCAAGTGTTGGTCACCCTATACGGCCCTGGCAGGATCTTCAATTAAAAAATGTGGCACTGAAGATGCAACAGAATCCTAACGAGAATATTCGACATCATCATCATAATTGCCGAGATCAGGCATATCATTCATCATCAAGCCAATAGGACACGTGGCGAGCAATCAAATATTGGCATAATCAATCACGAAGATTTAAAGCAGTCAGCATTAACTGCTCATAAGATTTGGTGCTATCCGCATTAGTGGCCGAGATTCATTATGATCAGGATCAAGGGCCCAGATAGAATGAAGGAGCGCCGACATTCCAAACAGATAATCATCAGCAAACCCTAATGATCCTACCCCACTCTTATAAATAGCCAGCATCATTCCCGTGTAAAAGAGGTCGGCAATAAAAAAGAATAAAAAAAGAGAGAAGAGAGAGATATACACAGAGAGCCCCCTTTTCTTGATAATCACAGAGAGAGAGAAGCCAGGCGAGAAACCCGAGGAGAGTAAGAAGAACCTTTCTTCGTCAACGTCGAGCAGATCTTCCCCGAGCCAAGGCTGCATACCGATCGTCCAAGGAGTAAGGCAGAGCGGCCGTCGCTTTTCCGAGCCTCTATCGTCACCCCCAGAATCAAAAATAAACAATCGTACTTAGTCTGCTGTACCTAGGTTTTCGTCCCTAGGCTTTTTGTACGAGCGAGTTTATATTGTGAGTCTAAGTCTCTGATAATTGTTCTGTTCTTTTACAATCAATGGCAAACAGAGGTTCCCTTGGTAGAGGTGCAGAAGAAGTAGAAGTAGACGTAGGTGGAGCTACAATGACAGACAGAGAAGAGAGATTCCTTACTCTTCAAGTTGATATTCAAAGTCTCCTTGTTCTTGCGGTTGTTCTGACGATTACCGCTACTCGATGTTTGATGTTCATCCCGGTCGGGGTTAGACATGTGTACCCCCAACTGCTTGAACTTGTCAGCGCTAACTTCAGCTGCTTTAGCATTGACAATGAAGGATGGCCTGTCTTGGAATTGAGTTGATCCCGTCCACATACTGATAATAGACAAAAGATTTGCCTTGCAAGTATCAATAGTGACAGCAGCCGAGTCCCAAGAGGCATTTTTAAGGCTTCTCAGCGGAACCTTTCAATGAAACTCTCAGCAGTTTCATTATGTCTTTGTTTGATTTTGTTGAGGGCTGACATGGTCATGTCGTTGATCCCCTCATAAAATTGTTCTAAGAAGATTTGTTTGAGACCCGAAAAGGAGGTGATACAGCCATCGGGCAAGCTTTTGTACCAATCGTATGCTACACCTGCTAAACAGTCGACGAATACTCTGGTAAGAAGAGCGTCATTTGGCTGAAGTTGGACAGTCATTACCTCAAAGTGATTGATGAACTGAATAGGAGAAGTGCTGCCATCAAACAGAGAGATTGTTGGAATCTTGTACTTACGAGGAAATGGGACTTCTTTCCATTCAACTAGGTAGGGTTGCTTGATCCCCAATCTCTGCAAGTTGTCTTTCTCTTTGAAGGCCTCGAACTGAATACGCAGGAGTTTGACAGCTTCATTAGCATCTTCGATGATAAAGAAGGAGCAGGCTGAGTAAGAGTAGTAGGGGGAGGAACGGCGTGGTAAGCACTACCCCCAGCACCTGACTGACTGGGTGTAGGTTGAAATTGTACAGAGGGTATTTGAGGAGATACTACCCCCAGCCCTGCATTGATGGGCACCGACGATGCTATGATCTCAGGATTTACAGCAGGTACGGTCGGTAGTACTGTATGTTGTGCCACAATTATAGAATACATACTGGCGACCATTTCAGCCATGGTTTTCAGCTTGTCTTCTAGTGCAGCTATTCGATGTTCTTGATTTGCCGAACTAGAAGCGTCTGGATCTTCAGTGACAACATAAGCTGTCACTTCTCTTGGTACAGTGGAAGACACTGTCTGTTCAGAACTTTCACTGTATGTATCATAGTCAGAGAAAGAATCATCTCCTGAATGAGAAGTAGGAAGATGACCAGAAGGATCTTGCAGAAGATTCCTTTGACTGATTGTGTCTTGGCTTCAGGATCGGGTATGTCGAAATACTCCTTCAGAAGATTCTTAAAGTAAATCTAAATACCGCTGGCTGGACCGACGAGGCTTGCCGTGCTTGGAGCACTTTCTACCCCCAGTGTCTCGAGAGATCATGTTGACAAAAGCGTACAACACTTCGTCCTCATCTTCCGACATAGGTTCAGAGTTTGCAAAAGTCAGACGATCGAAGACAGATCATTTTGTTGTCTTGGCAACAACACTGGATGATAACTTTGTGATTATAATGATGATCAAGTGGTTGTACTGTAGATGTTGAGATATTGTCCCACTTTTGTCTGAGGTGCTCTCGGAGGTCAGGAACAATTACGGGACGAGAAGAAGTTTGAGGGATATGTTCCTTGATAACATTCGGAACATGGGTGTACAGGAAAGTGCTCACTTTATTGGCATAGGTATCGGGATTTTTGATCCTGGAAGTTCGCTTTTGATGCAGGTTCGTCTTTGGCATTGGCTGTTTGCATTTTGCCAAAGTTGGCCTATTGAGATAGGTTCTTAGATCAGCAAATTCACCCCCAGGGGTTTCTGTCTGAGATACCAGCAACTTTCCCTGTTTAGATCGAGATATCTGGAGAGTTAGGAGATCTTGGAATTCTGCTACCGGAGTGGGCAGAATACCTCTTTGATCAGTACAAGTCCTTTTGACATGATGAGAAGAACTCTTGTTTGAAGGAATTCTTGTACTGACTGGTGCCGAGGCACGTTCAGATTGATCTTCTACGGTAAAGACCGAGGAAGACTGAGAAAAGACCAAAGGGCCTTTTCCTTTGTTTTGCGAAGAAGGGTTAGCTAAAGAGCGTTTCCCTCTGTTGTCTTCCAAGTCATGGGACAAGGAAGTTTGAGAAAAGTCCAACGGGCCTTTTCCTTTGTTCTGTGAAGGAGGAGGAATAGACAGTAGACTACCCCCAATGGATTGTGCTGGGGCAACAGGGTATTTGGAAAAAGGAGTTGAGCCTCTTTCCTTGCTGTGAGAGGAAGAGAGATTAGCCAAATGGCTGTCTCTCTTGGACTGCGTAGACACAGCTTGCACATGGGGAGCTTTGACAGTAGGCGCACTGGCTGATTGCGCTGGAGGAATTTTGGCAGATGGCTTTTTGGTTCTGGCCACAGACACTGTGGTTTGCGTATCAGAGTTCTAGCCACAGAGTGTTTGGGATGCACTCTGGTTACTGGAGTGGATTGCGCAGAAAGATTTGCTGCTAACTGCGTCAGGGGCAGAGGAGTCTTGCACTTTGATAGGGCAGCATAGGAAGTATTTTATGCACTGGAAACAGCAGACTGTGCAGCAGCCTTGGCAGCAGAAACATTAGACAATGCAGCAGTCTTGATGACAGAATCAGCAGACTGCGCAGCAGTCTTAGAGACAGAATCAGCAGACTGCACAGCAGTCTTGGGGACCCACACTGGACGCACTTTGCTCGTGGCAGAAGTTGTTACAGTGCGAGGGGTGGTCCTGGAGTTGATCATGGCTTCGTAGGCCGTCTGGTTGACCTTCACAACCAGCGTCTTCTTCGTCTACCCGATAGACGCAACGTTACATTGAGTTGTCACTTCCTCGTCGGAGGAGAAATTCGTCCCCAGCAGAGTCGCCATTTTGTTTGCAAAAACAAAAGTTGATCTTTATTTCAACAAACTTTGTAAAGAGATTACAATAGAATTCTGGGAAAGTACAACTGTAGGAATCCGATCTGAATGACGATCGCTTTATCCCTTGGACGATGTGAACTTTGAAGACGATAGCCTCTGAAGTTGAAGGCAAAAGCCTCTGAACAATGCAGCAGCACTTGGGCAAGAACTCCTGAACTCTCTGATTTTTATGTGTGATCCCTTGTAATGAAGACTTGAAACTCTATTTATAGAGTTCTAAAAATAACTAACTTTTAGTTATTCTGAATTGCGCAGGATAGACTGCGCATGGACTAGATTGCGCAGCCTCAGACTGTGCTGGCAGTTATTTGATCGTGGGTCGACTGTGCTGGACACATGGCATCATTTGATTAAAATGTGCATGATCGTGTGCAGACGGTTGCCACATGGTGAGTAATTGATGGCATGAAGGCCACGTGTACATTATCAGTTGTCTTGATGAAGTGCGCCACATGGATTGTGCTGGCTTCAGATTGCGCTGGTATGGACCGTGCAGCAGAGAGTCAGGCAGATTGCGCTGCATGTACAGCTGTCCTCGAGCGCTGTACTGCACGATAAACAAATAGTTTCCTCGTTCTCCGTGCTGTCAGTTGTCAGAAGATTTATTCTGTCAGGTAATGATGACAAGGCCACGTCAGCTTGCGCACTTGAATGAGTGTGCAGTTCAGCCTGCACAATCGAGATGGTGTGTAATCTGTCTTCTGTGCAATTCAATTGAAGGACCTTCATTTCTTGATTTTCATGACTTTGTTGATGGGTGCAACTTGATTTTTAGGACCTACACTACTTGTATCTCCCATTGATCTGTTGCTCAAGATCCAAGCACGATCTATCTATATTGTATTGACGATGTCGTCGTCCGATAGCACCTTTATTATTAGCCACCAAATAATTTATTAATCGAGTCCAACTCATTTCCAACCGAAAACATATTGTTCTGGCATACATCTCGTCACCATCGATGCAAACGTACGTATATACTGCCTAGCTCAACTCAGTTAGCCGTGCCTTATGTGAAACCATCTTTGTTTAACCAAAATTTCATTCGTGAGATTCATTTACAAAATATATAGTTATATTGTATGGAACATCCCGCAGAATATTAAGAGAGAGCTCACCAACAACATCGATTGCGGAAATAATATTTAGTAAGAAGACAACATGAGAGTTAAAGAATTCAATCGAAAGTTCAAGGACGTAAAGCTGTGCTCTAACACCATTATGTCATGTCCCGATTCGCAGAACCGATCGTCTTCGCTAGGGTGTCACATCCATTTTTCTAGTTTGAGGGTATTTCGGTGATTGTAAATTTATTTGATTATTTTAATACATTATATTATTAGTATTATGATTTTTGGCCTTTTGATAGTATAGCCTTGGTGCAACCTAGCCTAGTGTCTCACCATGACTTAGTGACTTAGTTAGCATAGTTGGTTAGTTTTGTAATCCCATTCAAGTTAGTTTCAACTTAGAAGCTAATTAGCAAAATGATTAAGGAGCTAGTTAGACCTATTGATTTAAGAATTCTTTTTTAACTTGTAGAAAGAAGCCCAAGCCCACTGATTATGAAACCCTAGCCCACCCTTGATGTGGCCGGCCATAGTAGAGTCCCATACCCTCTATTTAATCTCTCATAACGAGACTTGCCTCTTTTTCCATTCCTTCTCATCCTGGCAAAAACCTAGGAGTGTGTTCTTTCCTATTTTCTTAATTTCTCTTCCTTTTTAATCCTATTCTTTTGTATTGGGTTATAATTCATGGTTATGGACTGTTGGTGGTGAGCAATCTCAGTTTTGGAGAGTACGGAGTTTTGGAGTTACAAGAAGGATCTTTATTTTAGAGCTTTCATTTGGATTCACCATCAATAGGTAAATCTCTTCAAATTCCTTCAAATCCATAAATTCTTTCCATAGATGCATC
>JANAVB010038654.1:0-67998 GCA_029216955.1 Iris pallida | reverse complement strand
CTTCTACGTCGGCTACGACGCCTGAAGTTCATCCCGACGTCCACCCTTCCATTGCTGGTAAGGATTATATGGTGGACCGTATACTTCGAACCCTAACAAAACTGGCTCTGCTACATGTATTATGCATAAGCCTCTTTTCTTGGCATTTAATGCGTCCTTCGTCTTCATTGAACTGCCCAAGTTCAGTACGATGAAGCCGCATATATTTTATGGGCCGCATGGGCTTCTCATACCCGAGCCGTATGGGGGTATGCCCCATGTTTGAGCCGCATGAGGGTCGTACTGTGGCCGCATAAGCACTTCACAGAACTGGACCGCATGAAGTTCCAACAGACAGAACCGCATAAGCTCCCTCGAACTGTGCCGCATGAGGCCTCCATCAAATCAGAACCGCATAAGCTCACGCTAAACAGAACCGCATAAGCTCACAAAGCCGCATAAGCTCATGATGAACTGGGTCGTGCGAAGTCTCTTTGAACAGAACCGCCTATGGACCCATCAAGGTAGAGCCGCATGTACTCTGTTAAAACTGAGCCGCATAGGACCCATCAAAATAGAGCCACATGAACCTGTTAAAACTGAGCCACATAAGGACCTGTCCGAACAGAACCACATGAACTCTTTACACGTTTTCTGGCCATCTCCTGACTTTGTTTCTTTTGTCCTTTTCTAGTGAATTTGCCAGTTAATGCTGCGGGAACCTCTGGTGGGCGCCCAATCTGCTGTAGGCTATAGGTATGATCACATAGTCGAGTATGTGATGAACCAGCTTCCAAAAGACGAACCTTTGGAGAGGCTGAATGACATAAAGAAGCAGTCCTTCTTCTTTATTTCGGGGATGATGAACTCAGGACTGCTGGAGGCAAGCACTTGAAGCCTGCGTTCCTCTTCGGGATGCCCTTACTGTGAAGAACTCCCATGTTCTGGATGTATCTGAGAGCTGGAGTTTTAATTCTAACGGGATGGAGATCCATATCCCCCTGATGGAGCGTCACTTCCCACTGTCATGGTTCAACATGTTGCCCATGACCAGGACGATGGAGGATTCCTTGACTCCGACCCGGAGCGGGATGATTGTAGGCAAAATTTACTACAACAATAACATGCGATCATGTACGCGGGCAGGGTACCAGTCAGCCGTTATGTGATGGGGTTGCCCCGGGCAGTTTCTTGAATGTGTAGGGTCCCAATTTTATATTCTCTGAGACTGACACTTTCATCAACCAACTTACCGAAAGGGGTCCTATCCTGTTGGCCGGTTGTCGCTGCCGAATTGGATACACCCTCTTCCCTCGTGGACCAACCTGTCTACTTGGATTGTGCAAAGTACGAGACTCATCTGCGCAAGATTGGACTTTACCATGCCATTTGGGGCACCAGCTGTGGCTTGCCCATAAACAAAAAATTGTTCATGGCTTTGCTGAAATGTACAACTGCCGCACGGGACTTTTTTTACACCCGTGGGGGAGATGGGGCTTGCTTTGCACGAGATGCATGTAGTCTCCATGCTACCTTGGGGAGACGAAGTCTTTAAAGTGTATACTCCGACGAACGAAGAGTTCGAGGATCTGGAGGACGGTTCCCGGGATTCTTAGCTGTCTACCAGGAGCTACTGTGTCATCACAGTACATGCCACCAAATATCCATCAAGAAGGATGGCAGCTCGGAGGGAACCTTCCCCATACTACGTCTTGGGTCACCTACCTTTTTACGCTAGGTGCCTCAGACCGGGTTTCTCCCTGCAGTCCTCAAACCTACGAGAAGATACAGAGCCAAGTGTCGTCGGCCAAGAGATCAAGGGCGATAGCGACAGATTTGGGAGTAAAACTGACTCCTTTAGTAATTTTTACCAGGATAACCAGGCATGTCTGAGAAGGCTCTCTGGCAGAATTCCTGATGGTATGGCTGCGGAATTGTGTGGTCTCAGGAGGAGCAGGTTCCATTGAGAGAATTAGTCATAATTTCATCCTCCCTGCTGTGAAGTTGGTCTTCGGAGTCAGGCTGGCTCTACTCCCGGCCATGGTGTGCAGTATACACCATGGCCTTCGCACTTTTGCATCCAAGGTCATCGCTCGTGACGTGACAAGGACTTTGAATGTTGAACTGCCCTACCATTATCTGATGGGGTGGTTGCTGATGCATTGCTGGTCTTTAATGTGGCCTGGCCCGAAGATGGTATGACTGCAGATGACGCCTTCATCTTCCAATATTGCCATATGTCTTGGGAGTACGAACCATGTGCGCCTGTCGAATGGAGCTAGCGAGATCGGACAGATATAACTTTTTCATGTCTGTCCCTCGTTTTACTGCTGAAGAGGTGGCGGCCGTACATCTTGATGGTCTTGGGCCTCCCCACTTCCAAGATGACAAGATGCTCCTTTGGCTTCATAACATTCGTCCCCCCATCTGGTATTTCGCAACCGCAATGCTGTTTACTTGGAGCCCTACTTGCCTAGTAGGTTCGCCAGACATTTTGGGTATAGCCAGCTTTTTTGGACAGTCCCAGCTCTTGCCTGGGTTTTGAAGGCAGCGTCCTTGATGGTATCAGGGCCTGACATTATTATAATATGGTGCACACCCCTACTAGCTTTTCGGTTCCTGATATTGGGGATTCAGGAGAGATCCTGTATTTAGCGGCTCTCTACCACGTCATGGCGAACAAGCCTCCTATTGGCTTTGACCCGAGTGCCAGCTTCATTATTGGTACCGGCTTGAGGAGAAACCCAAGGGGTCTAATACGAGGAAGAGGAGAGAGAACATGGTCGATGTGCTGGACTCGGAGTCCAGCAACACGGGAAGAGGATGATGAGCCTGCTCCGATAACGCTCTCCTTCATGCAATGAGGTGGTGGTGGATCAACCGCCTGTTGCGCCTGGTCTGTACGGAAACGTAGCAGGCAAATCTCCCTATTGGCGGTATTTCTTACTCTCGAAAATGGGCTGCGGTCAGACGTCGCAGGCTAACTATCAAGGAGAGAAGCGAGGACGTCGACCCCGTTTCGGAGGTAAATCGAGCTACTACCAGCTTTTTTAGTTCTTCCTTTTTTCTGAACTTTGATCTTAATATTTTCTTTCCTCTTGTAGGCGTCAGAAGAAGAGAAATCTCGAGAGCCGGACGCTGCCCCTGCGGTCAACTCAGCTCTGGCCACTCTAATCAGAGATATAAGTGTCGAGATTCTTGCCGCCGGGGTTCTCCCGGCGATGGATGAGGGGTCTCACGTTGCCGAGATCTCGACCCAGGGCGACATGGGCTCCGCTGAACCCATCCCCAAGACGGCTAATTTCAGCCGGTGATACTGATCTAGTTGTATCTCCTCCCAGGTTGGCTGGGGTTTCCTCTATTGCTGATGCCTCGAACTAGGGCACCGAGGGTTCTGCTGAGCCAGTCCCCAAAATAGCTAATTCTAGCTGGCGAATGATGATGCTGGGGCAGAGGGAGCCGCTGCATTCGGTTCGGATGTTGCTGGCAAAAGGTATGTGGTTGCAGTGAACCTCAGCCCCTACAACCCTCCCCTGTAAGCTAAGTCAAGTTTTGACCAGTGAGGAGGCTCATTTGCTCGATCGTCACATCCTTTGGGTTAAGCTGATTGATAGTTGCTCTGGACATACAGGTCCTGCTCCTTTACTGCCCATGATGGACATTACTGGGAAGAGTTTGCTAGAGGGGACCTGGCGAGAGAGCGTACCTCCTCCCCCTCTAACTTATATTGGGGGACCCCCATCGAATCAAGTTCGGGAGGCCGAGCGGGAGAATTACCGGGCGGGGAGACATGGTCCCTGCACCCTCATCTGTTCATGGGGCTCGAGAGGTCGACCTCTCTGTCCTGCCGAGCCTCCTGATTCTTTGGGCTACGAAAGAAGAATTGGCTGCCATTCAAGCGTTATTTACTCAATTTGCTTCTCTCATGGCAAGGGCAGCGAGTTCCGGTGTACCTTCTTCGCCCCTATCAACTACCCTTCCTTTGACGCCGTCTTCTTCGGAAGTTCTGGACGAATCGTCAAGGGATTTAGTTGACAGTTTTTATCATCACCTGAGACGAGGAGTCGAAGCCGCCGTGGAGAGGGGGATCTCTTTTGCCCTGGCCCATCAATGCGCTCGTGGCCAGATTAAAATTCTTAGAAGTCATCCCGGTGGGGCGGGGATGGTTGAATTGCTGGAGCCTAAACTGCTGGAAGCTGATCAATTGGTGGCTCAGTATCAGGGACTACGACAAGCTGATCAATCTTCCGTAATAGATCAGGAGCGTACCTTCCTCCTCACTGTCGTGGAGAAGGTACAGACTGCACGAGATACGTCCAAGCCGATCATCATGAAGGATCTCAACACTCTGTCTCTCCGGTACGATCAGCTGAGCCACAGGAGCGCAGATTGCATGGCTCGGGAAGCGGCCGCCTCTCGCGGCATAATTGATACGAGGGAGCAGATCCTCGAGCTCTAGAGGAAGCTGGCTTTCTTGGAGTTGGAGCTCGAGGCCTCTCGTGCAGACAAAGAGCAAATTGTTCAGGAGGCGAACAAGATCACTCGGACTACTGCTGGCCTGGAGCGTGCCCTGAAGCGGCTTGAAGACGGTTGGCAGGCGCATGTGCACCTGGAAGATGCAGAGCGGCTGACTCAAGAGGCCGAGCGCCGGGTCAAGCTGTAATTTGAGCGGTCGACCGCCGTGCTGAGAGACTGCCTTAGAGAGTTATGTATAGCCGAACCATAATGACTATATTTTCATAATGGCCTTCTTTCTTTGTTATTTTCCTTCGTCTTGATAGGGACGTTGTCCCTGAATATGTAGTACTTTTGCTTTTTAATAATAATCATGTTTTTACCATTCATCATCTATTGTGCTTGTACTGCATCTTTGGTCTTTGTGATGTTTGCCCTATTGGGGGACTTTTTGTGGACCTATTACCCTTGGCATACCTTGGTTGTAGGTATGGATAATAAGTTTGATAGAGATACCTAGAACGACTCCGTGGTGAGACGGACGTAGAAGTTCTTGGCATTAGGCGAAAGAGTGCCATGGAACAGCTGGGCTCTGAAGGCGTATGATAATGAAAAAAGAGGTGCATGTACTAGGGGATCTAGTACAGCATTTGTGGTCAACAGCAGACACTTATGGTCAACTGTAGAAATTTGTGGTCAACAGAGGATATTTGTGGTCAACTGTGGATATTTGTGGTCAAGGAAGAACATTTATGGTCAACTGTGGACATTTGTCGTCAACAGAGGACATTTGTGGTCAACTGTAGACATTTGTGGTCAACAGAGGACATTTGTGGGCCTATTATCCTTAGCGTACCCTAGGGGTTTTTTTTGGGTACGGATAATAAGTTGAAGGAAAATCGACATACTTACTCAGAGGTAATGAGGACATGGCAAGTATGAGGGTTTCTTCAATGGAGCCTTCCTACTCAGAGGTAATAAGGATGTGGCAGGAGTGGGCTCCATGAAGGGTACATAGAATAACTCAGAGGTAATGAGGACGTAGAAGTTCTACTTGAGGGGCGGTTTGCTTTTGATGGAAGTGAAACAACTCAGAGGTAACATCGACGTGGCTGTTTCGGAAAATTTGTGGATATATTACCCTTTTTATGCACTGGAAGTACGGGTAGTAGATCATGAGGAAGGAGCTCTTTTAGGAAGAAAGTTCAGAGGTATGATCATACATAACTTACTACCCAAAAGATGCGATATAAATTCATTTTGAGTGACCAGAGTGTAAGTTCAGCGGTACCTACAGGTACATAACTCGACAATCTGGGAGATTTGGAGTCAGAATGTAAGTTCAGTGGTAACAGAGGGTACATAACTCAACAATCTGGGAGATTTGGAGTCAGAATGTAAGTTCAGCGGTACCAGAGAGTACATAACTCAACAATCTGGGATATTTGGAGGATGTCGTTTTAGACATAATATTTCTTTAGAAACTTGCCGTTGATGGGCAATATGAGCAAGTCTCCGTTTTGTTTTACGAGGCGGTAAGCACCATTGGAGAATACAGCCTCGATGATAAATGGGCCTTCCCACTTTGGCTGAAATTTGCTGGCGGTTTTGTTGTCATAACCATCGACCTCCGAACTGCCAAAACGAGATCGCCCACTTGGAATGTTCTGATTTTAACCTTCTTATTGAAAGCTCCGAAGATTCGGGCTTGATACAGCTCAATTCGTTGTTGAGCTAACAGGCGCTTCTCATCTAGGGCCTCCAACTCTTGTAGTCGGCGATGGTGACTATTGTCTGTTGTCAGTTGATAGGTAAGTACAATGCGGAGTGAGGGGATTTGAGTCTCCAATGGAAGAAATGCCTCACTCCCGTATACCAAGGAGAATGGTGTGTTCCCAGTGGCCGTCCGAACTGTAGTACGGTATGCCCAAATGCATTTGTTGAGCTTTTCATTCCAGTCGCATTTGTTTGATGACACAAACTTCTTGAGAAGCTTGATGATTATTTTGTTGAACGCTTCAGCCAGACCATTAGCCGTCGGGTTGTACGGTGTTGAAGCAATATATGGATTCGGTATTTGTCGTAAAACCGATAGAAGGCGTGGCTTGCGAACTGCGGACCATTGTCGTGGATGATCCTTCGGGGCAGTCCATAGCAGTAGATCACGTGATGCTTGGGGAAGCTGATCAAGTTTGATGTCTTTACTTCTGCAAGTGGAACAGCATCCGCCCACTTGGAGAAGTAATCTATGATTGCGAGTATGAAGCGGTGTCCCCGGGACGAAGGTAGAGTGATCGGACCAATGATGTCCATTCCCCATGCTTCGAATGGCCAGGATGCTACTGTCGGATGTAGAAACTCAGATGGCTGGTGAATGAAATCTGAGTGGACTTGACAGGCTTTGTATTTTCTTACATAGTCTATTGCGTCTGCAACCATCGTAGGCCAGTAATAACCCATTCGACGAAGGCGGTCTTGCAATTTTGGGCCAGGCTGATGGGCCCCGCAGACACCGTCATGGGCTTCGCGTACGACTTTTTTGGCTTCTGTATTTGACAGACATCGAAGCCGTAATCCATCGTATAATCATCAATACAGCATTTTCGTCTCCGTATCATAGAAGAACCTGAGGGAACGCCTTCTGATGGAAGTGGCTTCTTTCGAATTCTCCGGCAAGATGTCGTAGACTACGAAGTCAATGAATGGCTGTCTCCAGTCTGGTGCTTCGTCAACAGACAGAGCAGAGTAACTGTCAACGCATTGAACATTATTCTTGGGACAGACCAATTCACGGCCTATTATGTCAACCAGATGATGAGCATGATTCGGTACTGCTAGGGAAGCGGCCAGGCCTGCTAGGGCATCGACTTCAATATTCTGGAGCCTGGGAACGTATTCTATGAAGAACCCTTCCAAGGACGAGATGATGTCAATCGCTATTTGATGATAGGGGATCATGTCTTCATGACGAACATCGTATGAGCCTCGGATCTGGTTGATGATTAGCTGCAAATCGTCGTATGCTTCAAGATACTCTACCCCCAGCTCCTTTGTGAGTCGGAGGCCAATGACCAAACCGTTGTACTCGGCCACATTTTTTGAACAGGGCTCCGTGAGGGAGTAAGCCCGATTGATCACCAACCCAAAGGGAGAAATCAGCACCACTCTGACTCCAGCGATGATATTGCCCTTGGGCCCAGTTCTGGAAGCGCCGTCGAAGAACATTAGCCATACGGCATCATGAGAGGCCATATTTTGAATTGGTAACCTCATCTGGAATCTCTTCGTCTATTTTGGTTGACTCCGAACCTGGATGAGCTGATAAAAAGTCTGCAAGAGCTTGACCTTTAACAGCCTTCTGCGGGACGAAGATCATGTGGTAGGAAGACAGTAATATCGCTTAGGTAGCGAGGCGAGAGCTGAGTGCACCTGTCTTAGTCATGAGGACCCTGAGGGGGCTGACTCTTGATACGACATGGATGGTTTGTCCCGTGATGTAGTGTCGCATCTTCTGAATGGCGAAAACCAGAGCATGGCACTCCTTCTCCACGGCAGTATATCGATGCTCAGGCCCCAACGTCATTCGACTGAGGTAATATATAGCTTGCTCATGGCCTGCATCATTATTTTGTGTAAGTAAAGCATCGAGAGAATGCTCCATTGCTCGCACATAGAGCAGGAATGGTTTTCCAGCAACTGGGGCCACCTGGACTGGAGGGTTCGACAGACATTCTTTGATGCTGTCGAAGGTGCGCTGGCATTCTTCATCCCATACGAATGAAATGCCCTTCTTCATGAGGTGGGTGAATGGATGACATCGTCCGGAGAGGTTAGAGATAAACCTCCTGATGTAAGCTAACCTCCCTTAAAGACCTCGGAGTTCACGGAGATTTCTCAGGGGACCCTTCTCCATGATTGCCTTTATTTTCTTCGGGTCTATATGGATCCCTTGGACAGTAATGATAAAATCCAGGAATTTATTACTAGATACTCCCAAGAAGGATTTGGTAGGATTCATCTTCAAATTGTGCGCTCGCATCAGGTTTAATACCGTCCTCAGATCCTGCAGATGGTCTCCCTTAGAACGACTTTTGACAGCTATGTCGTAGACGTAACACTCCACGGTCTTACGCAGATGATCTCTGAAAATAACGCTCATGGCTCGTTGGTATATGGCGCCAGCATTCTTTAAATCGAAAGACATGACTGTGTAGCAGTATGTGCCAATTGGTGTTCGAAATGATATATGCTTCTCGTCATCAGAGAACATATTGATTTGGTTGTACCCCGAGAAACCATCTACGAATGACATACGCTCGAAGCCGCACGTGTTGTCAATCATGATGTCTGTGATAGGGAGGGGGAACTCATCCTTAGGACACGCCTCATTTAGATTGTGAAAGTCGATGCAGATTCAAATATTTTATTCTTCTTGAGGACTAGTACTATATTGGCGACCCAGTCTGGATGCTGTTCTTCCCAGATGAAGCCGCTGGCTATCAGTTTATTAACCTCAGCTTCGATGGAGTTCATGATATCCGGATGAAACCGTCGTTAGTGTTGTTTGACTGGCTTTACGTCTTGACGAATGTTGAGCTTATGGAGTGCAACATCGGGGTTTAGCCCTGGCATGTCTTCATAACTCCAGACGAATATGTCAATATATTCTTTGATAAGTTGTAGTAGCGATTCCCGCTCTTCGTCTGTCAGACTTTTGCTAACGAAGATTGGTTTTAGGGAAGACTCATTGCTGAGGTTAACATGCATGACCTCATCTTCAGTAGGGGGCTCTCTTTGTTCGAACCGCTTTTTCTATTGCGCATCTAGCTGTTGGGCCTACGGCTCTAACTCAAGAAGTTCGGGAATGCCTTCATCTTCTTCGTAGGCGTTGGCGAATGCCATATTGACGGACAAGACTTGCCTGAATATGTCTCCGATGCTGACATCTGAATCAGAAGTTGGTGATCCGGTTGAGTATGAATACCAGTCGTATTTCTCATCCGAGCTTTCAAGGGTCGTTGCAGGTATAATATAACCTAGTCCACATCTGGTCTTGTTGTAGTAATCCCGTGATTTCCTAGTTGGGATCGGCAATTGTAAGGGCAATCGCCGTCTAATGCCGTAGTTCAAGCCTGGCATAGTTTCCAGATCATACCCCTATTTTTGTATGAGGTACTTGGATCGGGAACTATACAGATAAAGGGGCAGTCTTCCGGTGTCGGGTTCGAGCTTAACTTCTTCTATCATGAAGGGCTGTGGATCATTCTTCCGACCGAAGATGATTGGATGATCTTCTTCCTCGATTATGCGGTGCGCGTCTTCCACTAGAGTAAATTGATTTGAGGTGTAGACATTTGTCACCTGTGTGTGCAGATGGGTGCCTATACCGTGTTCCATGGCATACATTGTACAAAGCTTATTAAGCTCGAGGTAGTTCAAAGATAGCCCTTTATTGATGAAGTAAGGTATCTTTTCCAGTAGAATTACATCATCTGCGGATGGAACATCAGTATGAGCAGCTACATACTTCGCCAGCTCTAACTCTTCTTCGGCCACCCCCTGTGTTAATAAAGACTGGAAGGATGACTTGGACAGCTTAATCACCAGGGGCTCCCCTGGTGGAGCAGGACGTGGAGTCGTTGGCGTACTAGCGACCCCCAGTTTAGTGCTTGGTGCTATGCAGGGATTTTTTGGCTGGCTAGCAGTCCCCGGCTTAGCGTTCGGCTGGCGATCCATTCTGGGAAGACGAATCGTCATCGTCTTGACAGAGGGATTGTGCTCCTCTGTTTGCTGCTAGCTAGCTCTGGGCAGCCTGATTGTCAGTGGCTCTGTCGTGGGTCTTGGTGCTTGGCCAGTCCTTGATAGTCGGATTATCATCTATTCCTCCTGTGCGGAGAGGCCGATTGTGTCCTTACGCAGAGTGGCTGTAAGGGGTACAATTCTGCCAGGTTTGTGGGCTTGGAGGTAGATTGTCAGAGGTTCTTCTGATCCAGCTGCAGCCTCAGTTTGAGCTTGAGTATCTCCTTCGACAAGGTGCCTTTTTGGCTTCTCGTACAAGCATGAGTCTGAGTAGTAGGAATCGACCCCTTTAAAGGGATCGATGTCAGCAAATTCTGTCCTCACGAAGCCGTGCTTGTCGACGTACTTGAATCACTGGTACAGGATGGAAGGCACGATCATATAATCGTATATCCAAGGACGCCCCAGGAGAATATTGTAGGAAGTGTCCACATCTATGACATAACAGGTCACTTCTGACTGAAGGTCGCCAATTTGGTACTTCAGACGAATCTTTCCGATCGGATATCTTCTGCCTGATTTGAAACAGCTGATAGCAGTGCTTGTTTGGCGTCAGGCGATGCATTAGGATGCGCAGATAGTGTAGCAGGCTCTTCGGGATGATGCTTATAGAAGAACTGGGGTCGATATGCATCCGATCCACCTTGATATCGCTAATGTACCCAGTATAATACAGAGGGCGATCGTGCAGGTTGGTCTTGATAAGCATATCCTGCGGAGTGAAGACAATTTTCGACTTTGAACTTGTGCAAGCGCTGTCCTGAAGATCTGCAGGCGAGCTCTCCCCAGTGAGATTGGACTGAGCCAGATATGCATCGGCATTCTGGAGTGCCTCGCTTAGTACGATGCGAACATCTTTGGAGAGTCTCAGGAGCTCGTATAGCGATAATTTGGCCGTGTGTTGGCCAATTGTGCCAAGATGTCAACGTTGTAGGGCCTCTCTATCCCATGAGGCACCTCTATTCAAAGCGGTTTATCAAAGCGAGTCTCCTTCGGCCTAGGCTTGTCGGTCGTCGAAGGCTGAGAAGGTGCTGGAGCATCAGCAGTAGCCGGCTGATGATCTTCAGCCGAGTTACCCGGTATAGGTTGAGATTGTACACCCGACCGGGTGACGGCAGCTGTGACTTCTTCGACCTCTGTCGAGATTGTGCGACATGATTTGACTTTTCCATTCTTTTTTTTGCTGGTGGAGGGTGGTGCAGGCTGAGTCACTTCAGGTACCAAGTCTGGATGGACCCACATGACCTCCCCTCGTGATGTAGTAAGGGGCACTAGACCAGCAGCCTGGTCTCGGAGAGGTGGAAGGTTAGCGACCTCCATCTTTGCTCTGGGGACGGGTACTACTCCATCTTGAGTCTTTGTCGGAAGAAAACTGCCGAATTGTAGTGACACCATGTTGGCTGCCACGGTCACTTCTTCGAAATCAATGGCCAGGGTCTTAGAATCGATGAGATGTTGGATGTATCGCTTCAGTTGGTAGCAGTCTTACGTGGCACGGTGGACATAGCGATGGTAGTGGCAGTACTTGGGGCTCTCCATCTCTGTAGGACGAGGCTCACGCCTTGGAGGAGGGAGCTGAATTCGACCTTCTTGTATGAGCATGTCCAAGATGGACTTGACATGGCCGTCCTCGAAGGAGTAGGTCATCTGAGGGCACTACTTTTCTGCCGACTTTGGTTCAGGATTCTGGGCTGTATCGGCCACCATAGCCTGCTTGTCCTTATTGTCACGGTTGTTGGAGGAATTACCACCGTTGTTGTTGTTGGTGTTAGGGCGTTTACCCTTGTCCTTCCCTTCCGAGATGTGCAGTCCCAGTTAGCGAGCTTTCTTCAACTTGTCCTCTGTGCCAGTGGCACTGATAATGAACGTCTTTCAATCCTTGAATTGGCTTTCACCCATCCAGAGGCTGATTGTGGAAAGCAGCCTCTTTTGGCAAATTTCAATCAAGGAGGAATCAGGGTTACCGGAAGGCAGCTTCATCGCGGTTTGGCAAAACCGTTCAATATAGTTCCTTGTCAGCTCATTTTCTTCCTGAACAACGTCCATGAGGGTGGACATCGTCACGTCTTGTCCTACTTCGTAGAACCTCTCCAGGAACATACGTTTGAAGCTAGCGAAGAAATGGATGTAGTTGTCCGGCAAGTTGCGGTACCAGTCGAAGGCGACCCCTTCCATTGCCCCGATGAACAATCGCGTAAGGATGGCGTCGTCATGGGGCAGATGGTCGGTTGTAACCTCGAAGTAAGTGATGTACCAGCTCGTAGAGGTCTTGCCATCATAGGGATTGATGTTGAATGGCTTATATCTTGGTTGGAAGGGAACATCTCTCCACGCAGCAGGATACATTTGTCGTATCCTGAGGTCCTAGCAGGTTTTCCGGGCGTGGAACATAGCCCGGAGCTCCTGGACCTCTCATCTTACCTCCCTGGCCTCGTCTGCAGCGGTGAGAGCCGATACTTCAGGAAAATTATCATCCAGGTTTGGTGCAGCTGAGTTTGAGTCTGCATTGACCACGGGACCCAAGCTTGTTTGGCCAAGCGTCCTTCCTTGCAGAGTTGGAAGGGCCGCTTTGATTTCATCCATGAACTTGACCAAGGCATACAGTATAGCCTCCAGAGTGTCGATGCGTTGGTGATCACTGGGACCATCTTGGTTGCTGTCCGTCATGAACACCGTTCTCACATGAGGAGAGATGGAAGGAGCGATGGAGGACGTGCCCTCTGAGTCATACCCTTATACAGAGAAGTCGTCAGGGTATGTGGGAATGTTCTCCTCTGGTTCGGACTCAGAAAGAGTTGTACCCCCAGCTTCAGAACTTGCCTCGTCTTGAGGGTTGTGGACGTCCTCGGGGACGTCGGAATCTGCTGCATCTGTTGGGGGAACCGTTTTTCCTGGATTATCTTCTTGGAACACCGGATTGTCATGGATGTTCGGAGGAGTGGTACCCCCGGCTCCAACACCTCCTAGAGATGTAGACGACGAGTCTCCAAGTGTGGCAGATTTTGTCTTTGAGCGGGTACCTTGGTAAACTCCTCCTGTAACGGTGGTAGACAATCGCTTAGAAGAGAGTTCCTTGGTTACGTTGGTTGAGATCTTTGGACCGGAGAGATTTGTTTTCTTCCCTCTCCGGCTACCAGGGATCTTCAGAGCAGAATTGCAGGAGGCGATGAGAAGCGCATCATCTTCTGAATTTGGGCATTGTAGTTGTTGGAAGACGGACCGTCGGTCTTCTTGTACTACCGCATTGTTACAGCAGCAGTTGACAATGACTTGGGTGCAGTGATGTCCATGGAAGGACTCTCTGCATACTAAAGCTTCTTTCCTTTCTTTGTGCTTGTGAAGGATCACATCACGCAAGTCAGGTACGTCTCGAGCAACCTTTACACCCGTTTTATAGGCCTAGAAATCCCGAGCATCCGAGTGTGTTGGCACCATATTTGCTCCCTGATTGGGAGACTTTTGGGAACCACTCTGTCCATTTACTGCCGGGGGCTAGACACGGTCTGTTCTGTACAAATTTCCATCAGGGGCCCGCGTAATAGTCAGCGGGACACCCTGATGGTCGAAAGTGGGGACAGCTGACTGAGCTTGGCGAGCCCGCGTTGCCCGAGACTTCTTCCTTCTAGCACCTGAGAGTGAGTAGTAGGAAGAGTCCACAGAGACTGGCACATGAGAGCATCTGGGGTCAGGACCGCCTGAGAGGCGGTCGAAGGCTAAGCCCGAGCCGTATGAAGCAGATGGTCTACGGCTGAGATTGTTAGCCGCATAGCCTGCCTACATGTGGCTGGCATTTGTGGCCGCATAAACGGTCCGCATGCGGTTGGCAGTTTGCATGCGGCTGGGAACTGTAGTGGCCGCGTGTGCTTCTTTCATGCGGCTGGAAGTCATAATGGCTGCATGAGCATCCTTCATGCGGCTGGCAGTTCTGGCTGCATGAGCCCTCTGTCTACGGCAGGCTTTTATGGCCGCATGAGTCTTCATGCGGCTGGCGCCCTTCTGTGGCTTCTTTCTGGACCGTGTAGAGTCACCCTTTGCCCCTGCAAGTCCAGCATCGTAGTGTTTTCCTCTGCCGGACTTAGGGACAATAGAATCCTCTATGGTCTGAAGTGGGGTCGCCTGCGAGACTTCTTCGCCGTCCTGGGCAACAGAGAGTACTTCCTCGAGAGCTTGGGGAGGAGCGAATGATTTTGGCCTCCACTCCCTGTGGGTCTTTTTCGTGCGGGCTCATCGCTGGACCAGGCCAGCACTCATGTCGGAGAGCATTTCTTCAAACGCATACTGGTCGAACCAGACGACCAGCATCTGTTGAGTTGAGCCAAGTTTGGCTGCGTCCGATTGCGTCACCAACTCCTCAGCCGTGGAGAAGTTTTTCCCCAGCAGAGTTGCCATCATGTTTGCCATTGATTGTAAAAGAACAGAATAGTTTTATGGGAGGACTGAACTTAGACTCACAATACAAACTCGCTCGTACAAAGAAAGCCTAGGAATGAAAACCTTGGTACAGCAATCTAAGTACAATTGTTTATTTTTGATTCTAGGGGTGACGGTAGAGGCTCGGGAAAGCGACAGCAGCTCTGTCTTACTCCTTGGACGATCGGACGTAGCCTTAGCTTTGATGAAGAAATGCTCTCAGGATGTGTGGGGAGATTCTTCTGTGCGTCGCCGCTTTCTCTGTATGTGTCTCTGTCTCTCTGTCTGTCCAGGGTTTGTAAAGGAATGACACCTTGCTATTTATAGGAGTGGAATGTGATAAGTAGGGTTTGCAATGATTGCTTCCTTAAACAGTGGACGGTTAAGGATTTGTTAAGATTTTCCTTGATCTTGCTTTTATGTTGATTGTAGCAAATCTGCATCATTTGTTGGAGATTGATCCGGGTAATTATGGTGATTGCAATAAATCTGGTTATTGTGATTTGTTGATAGTAACGAATCCGAACGGATAAATCTTGGTTGATCTTGTGCCACGTGTCTAACCGTCATTATGCTGCGAGTCGTAGGAACGTGGGGGACTATGTCTTAACTGATCTTCTGTTATGTGTCTTAACTGCGAGCAGCATGGATAGGATGTCCTGACAGAGCCGCATGTGTGTGGTCTGATAATTGAGCCTCATGATGGTAGCCCCCATGATCCGAGCCGCATGATGGTGGCAGCCGCATAGGTGTGGCCTCCAACTGAACCGCATGAGGGTGGTTCCCAATGATCCGAACCGCATGGGAGTAGCAACCGCATGGGGATGGCCTCCAACTGAACCGTACGAGAATGGCCACGTGTCAAAGCTGCATAGGTGTAGCCTTCCAGAATCTGAGCCGCATGAGGATGGCCCCCATGATCCAAGCCGCATGAGAGTAGTAGCTGCATGGGGGTGGCCTCCAACTGAACCGCATAAGGATGGCCACGTGTTCAGAGCCGCATGGAAGACCCTGAAGCGATCCGCATGAAGAGCTTTGGGATTTGGTGGATCGTGCCAGCTATAGAGATTTTCTTTGTTTTCCTAGGAGCCTGCTACTATGTTAGGGTCATCATTGCACCTTTATGTCAGAGCTGTCAATTCGCCTTTATGTCAGAGCTGCCTTGTTACGTCAGAGCATTAAATGAGGCTGCTGCTTAATGGCCAGCTGTAGAGGCAAACCGCATAAGGCCACGTGGCTTTTACCCGAGCCGAATGGCTATGTTGGGGAATCTTGAGCCGCATGAAACTCTATGGGACTCTTGAGCCGCATGAAGCTCTGAGAGATTCTTTGAACCGTATGAGACTCCCTCTATTTTGAGCGCATAGACTTTTCTGTTCTTTTCCATGCTTTTACAAGACCCTTTCAAAGTTTTCAATTTATAAAATTGAAATACTTTGAATAAGAAGCATGGCTATGTCCACATAAGCTCTTCTGGCCGTATAGGATGTGCTGGCCGCATGGACTTCCTAGCCGCATGGACTTCCTAGCCGCATGGACCGCTCTGGCCGCATACTGTCCTTTCTGCTACGTAGGCATCATTAATTGCTCTTAATTCGTTTTGATTTAGAGTCGTCTTTTGGGGGGAATCCCAAGAGTGGGTTTATTAAATATTTAGATATTTGCTTTGATGAATCTCCTGCATGAGAGGGGATGAAATCCCAAGAGTTGGTTTTGTCTGCAGCACATAATCCGAAGCGTTCTTCGGTCCACGTGCCCCCCTTGTCCGCCTATAAATAAGAGTAATTTTTAGAGAAATACTCTTTACTTTCTTCTCTAGTTCAAGCTCTTCTTGCCCTAACTGCCGTCTCCTTCTTCTTCTTCTTCGATCACCGATGGCTCCCAAGACTTCCAAGGCTTCCTCTGCTGCGGCGAAGGGTAAGGGAGTGGCTTCTACGTCGGCTACGGCGCCTGAAGTTCATCCCGACGTCCACCCTTCCATTGCTGGTAAGGATTATATGGAGGACCGTATGCTTCAAACCCTAACAAAACTGGCTCTGATGCATGTATTATGCACAAGCCTCTTCTTCTTGGCATTTAATGCGTCCTTCGTCTTCATTGAACTACCCAAGTTCAGTACGATGAAGTTGTATATGTTTTATGGGCCGCATGGTCTTCTCATACCCGAGCCGCATGGGGGTATGCCCCATGTTTGAGCCGCGTGAGGGTCGTACTGTGGCCGTATAAGCACTTCGTAGAACTGGGCCACATGAAGTTCCAACAGACAGAACAGCATAACCTCCCTCGAACTGTGTCGCATGAGGCCCCCATCAAATCAGAATCGCATAAGCTCACGCTAAACATAACCGCATAAGCTCACAAAGCCGCATAAGCTCATGATGAACTGGGCTGTGCGAAGTCTCTTTGAACAGAACCGCATATGGATCCATCAAGGTAGAGCCGCATGTACTCTGTTAAAACTGAGCCGCATATGACCCATCAAAATAGAGCCGCATGAACCCTATTAAAACTGAGCCGTATAAAGACATGTCCGAACAGAACTGCATGAACTCTTTTACACATTTTCTGGCCATCTCCTGACTTTGTTTCTTTTGTCCTTTTCCAGTGAATTTGCCAGTTAATGCTGTAGGAGAACATCTGGTGGGGGCGCGTCCAATCTGCTGTGGGCTATAGGTATGATCACATAGTCGAGTATGTGACGAACCAGCTTCCAAAAGACGAACCTTTGGAGAGGTTGAATGACATAAAAAAGCAGTCCTTCTTCTTTATTTCCGGGATGATGAACTCAGGGCTGCTGGAAGGCAAGCACTTGAAGCCTGCGTTCCTCTTCGGAGACGCCCTTACTGTGAAGAACTCCCAAGTTCTGGATATATCTGAGAGCTGGAGTTTCACTTCTAACGGGATGGAGATCTATATCCCCTTGATGGAGCGTCACTTCCCATTGTCATGGTTCAACATGTTGCCCATGACTAGGACGATGGAGGATTCCTTGACTCCGACCCGGAGCGGGATGATTGTAGGCAAGATTCCCTACAACAATAACATGCAGTCAGTGTACGCGGGCAGGGTTCCAGTCAGCCGTTATGTGATGGGGTTGGCCCCGGACAGTTTCTTGAATGTGTAGGGTCTCAATTTTACATTCTCTGAGGTTGACACTTTCATCAACCAACTTACCCAGAAGGGGTCCTATCCTGCTGGCCGATTATCGCTGCCGAATTGGATACACCCTCTTTCCTCGTGGACCAACCTGTCTACATGGATTGCACTTAAGTACGAGACTCTCTTGCGCGAGATTGGACTTTACCATGCCATTCGGGGCACCATCTGTGGCTTGCCCATAAACAAGATTTTAATGGCAAACAATATGGACATGGCAAGTGCCCTTTTTCTAGAGTATGGACATGGCAAATAATATAGACATGGCAAGTGCCCTTTTTCCAGAATAACAGTTCAGAGGTAATAAGGACATGAAATGCTTTTTTTTAGAGAACTATGACAACTCAAGACTATCATAGAAAAAGTGTGACTACTCAGAGGTAATATGGACATGGTAAATACGGTATAGAATAACACTTCAGAGGTGATATAGACGTAAAATATCTTCTAGGTGGTCATGACAACATGGAGTCATCATGGAAGAGGCGACTTCTTAGAGGTAATATGGATATGGTAGACACGACTTGACTAAGGTGTAGGGAATCAATCCAGATGTAATACGAACGTGGAAGGTTTTTTGCTAGAGAAAGGTATAAAAGGGATGAATTCTTTTAAAGGAATTCATGAACACTTACTGAGATGTGGGGGATTTGGACTGCGCACGGCACCATTCCCATTGAATTCCTAGGCATTGAGCCCAAGGTTCATCTTCGAATTACTCGATTGCCTGGTCTTCATCTTTGATTGGAGGGCTTGTAGAGGCCATGTTAGCTGACATCATCCTTTTGAAGACCTGGTAGGTACTAGTATCGGAGTCCCAGGTTGAGGAGTCAGAAGAGTGTGATTATATCATGACTTCTGTCTCTGAGCCTTCTGAAGTGGAAGTGGGCGTAATATAACCCAACCACCGACGGGTGTGCTGGTAATAGTTTTAGGCCTTTTCCTTTGGAACTCGAATTCGTAAGGGAAGGCGCTGGCCTTTACCATTGTTGAGCCCTTTGTTGCTGTTCAGGTCGTAATCCATCTTCTGTATGAGGTGTTTGGCCTGAGTAGCATAGCGCTAGAGCTGCATCTTGTCGCTGTCGGATTCTAGATCTTCGGGAACCAGTTGCTGAGGATGCTCTACTCGACCAAAGATGATGGGTTCCTCTTCTTTCTTCCTTGCTGGAACAAAAAAGTAGGCTCCCCGGGAGGGGACAACTTGGCTCGCATGGTTGGCGGTTGTCACTTGCGTTTGCAACTTACATAGAGAGTTGTCTAGGAAATATTTAGGTTCCAATATACACAAGAGTAATTCGAAGACAACTTTATATTAATCGAATGAGAGATTTTATCTCGGAGGATTACATCATCAAAAGATTGCACTTTCGTGTTGGCCCAAATGTAGTCTTCTAGCTCCTCATCTGTGCGGACTAGGGCTATCGAAGGAGGAGGAGGATAATACTTTCCTTTTAGTTTGATCACCAAAGGGATCACGGTCCGAGGCTCCTACGCCTTCATGGTCGGCCTTGGGGACCTCTGAGGTAGCCTTATGAGCATAGGCTCCTGGCTATGATCTGACGTTACTGAGGGCAAAGGTGGTGCTTTGCCTCGGAGCTTGACGACGAAAGGTACAGACACCTTGGAGGGTCTTCCCTTCAGTCGAACCTTTAGAGGTTCTTCGGCAACCATTATGCTTCCTGAGGCCGTCTCTGCCTCGTCATCAGCATCATTGCCCCTATCGTCATAAGGGACTGACTTATATAGATCAGCATCCGTACAGTAGGCTTCAAGTCCCCGAAACGGGTCGATGTCAGCAAACTCGGTCTTGATAGTCCCGTCGCTGGCCACATACTTCATGCAATGATGGAGGGTGGAAGGAATGATAACGTACTCATGGATCCATGGTCGTCCCAAAAACATGTTGTAATTTAGGTCAGCTTCGATGATATAGCAAGTCACTTCGGTGTGGAGATCGCCGATTTGACACTTCAAGCAAATTTTGCCCAGAGGCTCGCTCTTCCCAGCATTGAAGTCGCTGATTATTGTGTTTGATGCAGTTAGCCGATGCATCAGAATCCCTAGAGTTTGGAGCAGACTCTTTGGGATGATGCTAAGATAGAAGCCCGGGTTGATGTGGATGCGATCGACTTTAATGGCACCGACATACCTTGTATAGTACAGAGGCCTATTGTGCCGGTTGTTCTTCAGCAGCATGTCTTGTTGGGGGAAGGTGATACTGGGGATCACTTCGACCATGCTGTGATAATGTGGGCAGGCTGCAGGGTCTACCTTTGGTGGTCGCACCTGAGTGAGGAAGGACTCGGCGTTCTGTAAGGATTCGCTGAGCACATCCTGGGTCTCTTTGGAGAGACGGAGGACCTCGAAGAGTGACAATCTAGCTAGGGTATTGGCTAGCTGTGCCAGTATGTCAAAGTTGTAGGGTTTGATAGGCCCTACTGTCAAGTCTTTTCTGAGAGGCTTGTCAAAGCGAACCTCCTTTTGCTTCTACCTATCTGTGGCAGGAGTCTGAGACGGGATTGCCTTTGATACATCAGGAACATGGGCTATAGTTGGTGGAGGCGCTACCTCCTCTAAAACCTGGTTCTCCTCTTTTCGCTGTGCCAAGCGAGTGGTCGCCAAGGTATCATCGGTCGAAGTCGAGACCATACAACATGTCCTGACCTTCTTCCGTTTGACAGAAGGGATTGTGGGCGCTATCATATCGGAAGTAAGGTCGAGATGGACCCACATGACCTCGCCTCATGGTGTAGAGAAGGGATGAGCCCTTGAGCATTGTCACGCGCTGGTGGAAGATTGACTACTGCCATTTTCGCCCTCGGGATGTGGACAACCCCGTCCTGTGCCTCCGTGGTTGGAAAACTTCCAAACTGGAGAGTAACCATGTTGTCCGTGACAGTGTTTTCTTTATAGTAAAGTGATATAACTTTGGTGTCGATGAGGCGCTGAATCTGTCCTTTCAACACTTAGCAATCTCGTGTTGAATGGTGGACATACTAATGAGTATTCAGGGTTGTCCATCTTCTCCACTTCGTCGGGGAACCTTGGTGTTGGGAGAGACAGCTTGCCACTCTTCGTCAGCATATTAAAGAGTTCCAGCGTTTCTTTGTCGTTAAAGGAGTAAGTCTCCATTGGCTTCTGCACTTCAGCAGACTTATGGTTCATGGTTACCGAACCTTTGGAGATATTGATGGTCATGGCTTGCTTGCCTTTTTCGTCCTTGGGATTGTTGCTAGACGAACGTCTCCCCTTGTCTTTGAGAGAAGGAAAGTTCAGTCCCAGGAGCTACGCTTCCTGAGCTTTCCTCTGTGCCACATCTGCCTTTGTAATGAAAGACGTCCACTCTGTGCAAGGAGCATTGTGCCACAATTTTATCGCAGACAATATGTTTTTGTGGCATGAGTCCATAAGCATGGGCTCGGGCATACCAAGCGATAGCCTTAAGGTTGCCTGACGGAAGCGCTCAATGTATGTGTGGACAGGCTCCTTCTCTCTCTGGACGACCTCCATGAGAGTTGACATTGTCATGTCCATGCCTCCTTCATAGAATCGATCTACGAATAGATTCTTCAGGACCTCAAATGATGAAATACAATCGTCTGGAAGGCTGCAAAACCATCCATAGGCTACCCCCTGCAGAGCTCCTATGAAGATGTTGGTAAGGAGGACGTCGTCCTTCGGCAAGTGCCCTGTCACTGAGGCAAATTACCTCAAGTATCGTCAGGGAGATTCCTTTCCCTCGTAGGGCATGAGCATCTGCGGATTGTACTTGGGAGGATAAACTATGTTGTCCCACTCGGCAAGATATGGCTGTCGAATCCCCATATCCCGGAGTGTTGCTTGCTTTTCTTTGGCATCATAGCGTGCATACAGTTCCTTGATGGCCTGCTGTGTCTCGGTTGATAATGTCGGGCATGTAGTCAAAGGAGTAGACGACGATGGTCCCGCCTGGTGGACGGTTGGCAGCTTGCTGGATCCATCATTAGCTGCTTGACCAGGAGCAGGTGTGGAGACAGTGGGTACCAAATTCTCCTTGATCTCCAGCATGAGAGAAGACAGAGCCTTTATTGTGGCATTTAACGTATCTAGGCTTGTCTCGAGAGCTTCGATACGTTTCAGCTGGTGTGGCGCTTCGCTATTGTCCGCCTCATCACCCTCGGCCATAAATATGGACCATGTGTGTGGATGGGTGTAAGGGACGGTAGATTCTTCGCTCTCTGGCTCAGATGTCCGAGCCTCGTCGTCCTGAGGATAGACTGGAAGGTTGCGGTCTTCCTCAGACTCATTGTGGTTGCTACCCCTAGTCTGGTGGCTAGCTGCGCTTGTGGAGGCATCCGTATCGTATGGATCCTCCTCAGATTGGAACGCGACGTTGTCATGCATAGTAGGAGGTTGGCTACCCCCAACATCGGACATGGCACCCAACGAAGATTTGGAACGTGTGCCTTGGAACACACCTATGCTGGGTACCTTGGCCTTACTACTCTCGGGCCGCTTCTTGGGCTTAGTGGCTGATACGAAAGGATTGTTGGATGACTTCTTGAGAGTTTTAGAATCCTGTGTCGTGTTTCACGTGGCGACACAGAGTTCATCGTCTCTCTTGCTCGCCGACCCCCTGTTGAGTCTCTGACGTGCAGTCGACATCGGTTGAAGCCTTTGAAAGATAGAGCGCCTCCTCGGTGGTAGTACAGCCGCCTGTTGACAACGACAGTTGATGGTAATCTGGGTACAAAGATGCCTTGATTTAGGCATGCCCTGCACCGTCGATTCTTCTTCGGCTTAGGACATCACCAGGTTTTCCATCGTGGTACCCCCATTGTTCGTGCAGGAAAACTGTACGTGGGTACGATCAGAGAGGGTCTGGCGAGACAGACTCCTATCATGCTTGAAGGAACGCTGCTTGCGCGAGTCTCTCTCTATGGGATGTACACCCTGGCTTGCATCATGCACAGGGGTGCTCAAGCGACAGAGGGGTTCAACTGGTCGAGGCATAAGAGCACGGGGACCAGTCTTATATAACTTCCCATCGGCATAGCATATGACTGTCAACGCGGGCCTTTGGTAGGTCATAGGCGTGGTATATTTGTTGCACGAGGTATGTACTGCCTTAGATTTCTTCCTACTACCCCCAGCGTGTGTATATTATTCAGAATCCAATGAAGGCTCGTCTGATGGGAATGCGATTCGGTAATACTCCCGTCGTGAGGGGTTAACCGGTGCGTGCTTTCTTCGGTGTTGTCAGGCCCGCCATAGAGATACCGTCTTCCTCGCCATACTTTTCCAGGGTAGGAATCAAGCGAGGAGATATGGCTGTAGCAGCCGAAACCCTCTCCGGGGCTTCGGCGTTGAGGGGATTCTGGATCGCAGTTCCCTCCGTCGTGCTGCTCGTCGCAGCCGCCTTGGACCTCCAGACACGTCGAGTCTTCTTCAGATTTATGAACCGCTTCGAAGGATTCGACTTCTCATCAGAAAAGAGATCTTCAAAAGCTTACTGGTTTATGAAACCAGAGAGTCTGGGTTCGATCATTAGCAGAGTCACCATTTTGTTCGACATCATAAAAAGTTGAACAAACTTTTTGCTTATTGAACGTAAAAAGGCCTGTGTACAGAGAAGGAAGTCCTAATTAAAATATTCTAAGTACAAGAGGAAGATATGTGTATAGAGAAGAAAGTCCTAAACATGATATTCTAAGTACAAGGGGAAGACCTGTGTACAGAGAAGGAAGTCCTAAATAGGATATTCTAAGTACAAGGGGAAGAGTTTCTGGAAAAGTATGATGGTGGAGATCGAGTACTACAGCGGCTCCTTTACTCCATTGACGATCTGACGACGGGTTGAACTTGCTCTGACTTTTTGGTGCTTTTGATGGAACTCTAGGGTTGCCGATGAAGAGGATGCCTGGAGCTGGAGATTTGATATTCGGTGGCCTCCTCTGGTTGAAGGAAAACTCCTTCTATTTATAGGGGAAGAACGCACATATGCGATGTGCATTAGGGTTTTGAGATATGAAGGAATCTGTCGTCATTGTACGGTATGAGCTTCTGCGGAGGTGACACATGGCGGACATTGAGATTCCCCTCAATCGAGATATCTGGTGGTTATCAAAATAACCGAAGGAGGAGACACGTGACGTGTGCTGAGATATATATATATATATATATGGATTTTATCTCAGATTTGGATTCTGATTGATCCTCGTCTAAGATTTAAATCATTTTGATAAGATATCAATCATTATTGATCCCAATCCTATCTTCTAGAGAGTCGATTTAAGCAAACTGACTGGTTGGGACCATGCTTCCTGCGCCTCTGGCGAGGTCTAAGTACTGCTGTCCTTCTGGGGCGACGAGTAGACCGTTCTTCTGGAGACAACGGAGCCTTTGTACTTTCAGGCGATGAGTGGACTATGCTTCGAAGACTACGGAGCCTCTGTGCGTATGAACGACGAATAGGCTTGTTCTTCATGTTGACGAGGTTACTGTACTTTTGGAGCGGCAGGCGGACTTGTGTTGGATGCAATGGTATCTCCCAAGTCTCTGACGAAAGGTAGTTGAGCTTATGGGTTGAAACAAAGTGATGTACCGTTGGATTTGAGGTGATGTGAAAACATCACCAGTCTGTGCCTGAGGTTGGCGCAGTAATGTAGTTGCGCCTCTGGATTGAAGGCATTGGCTTTGAAGTCTTCTTTTAAAGAGCAATGAATGACCGCTCCTTAATGAACGACTCCCTCTTAATTTCCACCGTTACTTGAAAAATTTCAAGGGGTCCTAGGATAGTCTAGGACTTAGTCGAATGAACTTTATTTAATGAGGTTCATCGTGTTGAGTCCTCGGTTCATCCCATTAATGTGAGAACTTTGACCATCGGCCACGTGGCCTGCGTTTTGGACCACTCTCGTCCTATATAAAGGAAAGTTTCTTCTGATGAGTCATATGTTCTTCCTCTTCTTGTCCTTCAACACCATGCTGGATCTAGACTTAGCTTCGAGCGGTGGTTGGCCTTGCCTAAGTCAAATTTTGGTTGAGGATTCCTTCGTTCGAAGGGGCTATGCCTTCATAGAAGAACTGTTGATGAGCCTAGGAACATGCTGGAACACTTCTTAAGACGAGTTTGAACCTGGGCGACGCCTTGGAGGTCTTCGAGGCCCTGATGACCTAGCTTGTGGGTGGATGGCCAGCCCGAAGAGCCACAAGTTGTGCTCTGCCCTGCCTATTCTGGGCTTTTGAGACCTTCTGCGCCTTCTGGAAACCCGAGCCAATTGCTGCTTCAGGAAGTTGCTCCCTTCAGTCGAGTAGCTGATGCACTTTTGGAGGATTGCGCCCACAAGAAAGTCAGAATACGCTTTAATGGGGATCAATATTCCAGTATGCATACCAAGAAGAAGGGGACTGCACTTTGACGAAGACTAAACTCCTTGTAGACTCCTCTAGGCTTTGCTGAATCTGTAATTGATCCTTTGTAGAAGAATAGGGTTGGTCCTTTATATGTAGACTTGATGAGTCTATACTAGACATTTGTAGACATGATAATAAAATAACTTTCTTCCATATCTTCTGTTTTGTCTTTTTAACACTCTGTTTACACAGTTGTATTATTTGCGCTGTGGTGGAGGAATATTATCAGCTGAGATTTTTTATGCTTCCATAACGAGCATGTACATGTAACTTGCATACAAACTGGTGGGATGTCAGAACATAATCGTACTGGTGGGGGCATCTCGTCCACCCATAAAAAACTAACATGTTCATTTAGTGAGTGCAAACTTATTCTATTATAGTCTTTCTAATCTTGCTTAGGATTAGTTTCATGGCATACTTATATAGCCTACTCGTGTTGCAACAACGTGATCATGCCATAAAATCCATTCGTATAACAACATCGATGTCGTTCCTTGCAACTCAGTATAACTTATCCATACATGCCTTATTGCCTTACCTTCTTTTAACATACAAACAACTCAATTTTAGTCTTATGAACTTTGTGCCAACGACTCAAAATACGATGCCACATCTCGTGCTGAAGCACGTGTCTGCTATATCCAAACCTTTGACCCATAATTTTGTTGTATAACCTTCATACATCCCTTGAATCATTCGTGCTATGCATACACTTTTTGACTCGATCAATGGCATACAAGCGGATTGCCTCTATCACGCTGACTCGTCTATATGAAAGGTCACTGGCAATTCAAGCCATCTTGGACATTTGTGGGTTAGACGACGATCATTTCAATAGCAAGGTTGCTAGCCCTACTGAAAGGCCTGGATTACCAAGCATTGCGGAACACCCTTTAGTCGAACTACCTGAAGGCCCCGTAATATCCCGAGCCAGTGCGTCGAACACGGCAAACATGTTCCCCCTAGTCCAATATGATCCCCGTGTCCTGACGTTTCTGTCATGACCCACACCCGCTTTTCTGATACAAGTCCGTGTCCAAGTCCAGCCTATGCCACATTGTCGGCGGTAGAACTTTGTCTATAAACTCACAAGTCACAGAAATCCAAAACTAACATGGCAATCTATATCTCATCCACAGAAGTAAAAAGATACAACTAAGATCAATGAGTATCAATGAAACTGAATAATAAAGGATAATATAACTGAAGTTTCAAGTATCAAGATAATCAGTCTCGTTCGGTGGAGACAAATCCACTGCTAGTAGATGAAAAATAGAATAAAAGACATAAAATAAGATAACTAAGTCCAAGCTACCAAGGCATCAATAACGTCATCAGCTGCAGTGGTACCATGGTCTGGTGTTGGCCCATAAACCTGTTCTTCTGCACTTGGGTCAACCTCGGCTAAACCTGAAGAGATCACCAGGTCCTCAGGGGACAAGCAAGATATATAAAACATATCTATCTAACAGTGATAACATGCATAGAGAATAAGTAGAAAAGAAACATAAATGACTAAGTGTAACACCCAGTTTTCTGAAATTAGGGTATTTTTGAAAATTTATTATTTTTATTATTTATTAATGGTATTTTAGTCATGATATGATTTTTGGTGATTTTTAGTTAGTTAAAACTATTTTCTAAGTCACGACTTATGACTTTGTGATTTTACTAGTATAACCCTAGTGTAAACCCTAGAGATTTCATAACCTAGAGACTACCATGACCATGTGAGCCTAACCATGTGTTTAGAACATCAAATTACCACTTTTAGTCAAAAGGGTATTTTGGTAATTTATTAGAATTTATTTGGAATTATTTGGATTTATGTGATTTATTATTATTTAATTAGTTGATTAGTGTCATGTTAGACCCTAACCTAGTTTAGCACTAATCTAGAGGTTAGCCACTAACCTAGAGGCTAATGTTAGATGTTAGCTTTATGTTAGAAATATCTAGGTTTGATAAATATCTAGATATGTTACTTTTTAGATATTTTAGAAACCTAAATATCTATCTACCTAGTCAAAGACTTAGAAGCTAAGTTAGCAAGGTGGAAGGGACCTAAATATCAACCCTACACCCCCCCATGACCAGCCAACCCTACCCCCATCATATATATGCACACCCCTTCATTCATGCCTCCTTTTCATTTCACAAAAACCTAGTTTTCTACACAACTTCACACCTTCACCATTTAACCAAATTAGCTCCAAATGTCACGCTCCAGAACCAGAATACTGGAGAGCGGAGGCAGACATAGCCAGCTACGTATATAGAAGTGCAACCCACCTCGCTATACGGTCACGGCTGTCTAGGATACATGAGGGTTTATCTACAAGCCAACAGTCTCTTAAGGTCATGAACAAGCCTAGTGTCTCAATCACAAGCAAGTAAGTAAAAGTCACAAGATATATGATCATTAAATATACAATAGTAAGGCGTCCCAAACATTACATATTCAGTTGATCATGAAGCTAGTCGTTACAAAATGTCAGGACTAGCAAGAGTTTAGTCATACATAATCAACCCTAGGATCTGTTAATCATGTTACAGCCCGTAGGCAGACAGTAAGTAAGTGCAATCGAGCTAAACAGGTGCTCGTCGGCTAAACGCCTCAAAAGAATATTTCTACAATAGAGTGGGAGAGCCAAAAATAACCCACTCGTTGCCAGGGTTCCGTCTAGTGGCCACCATCTGGCTGGAAGGTCGATAGATCCTCTGGAGCCACTCCGAAATCTGGCCACATAAAACCAGCTGGGTCAGACCCCAGAAAGAGCAAGTGCCACAAAGGAAGCTTCACTTAAGAACTAAAACCAGCAATCAGCAAAAGATATAAATAAAAGTAAGAACTGGAATAAAAGTAGGAACTGGGAATAAGAAAATACACCAGGATGATATACGACGAGATAACCATGGAACTATTCAGATAGCCAGGTTACAACCCGTAAACCAAACAAGGACCGGGGTTGTAACCCTTCGTTTGAACAGAACTTGGAATTCTCACCATTTATCGGTAAAATAAATACAAGCATTCTGGTCATTCAATAATCTGGAACAGGATCAGGGCAAGACTAGACTGGTTAGACTCCATCCAATCATTTCACGGCCAAGCAAGAATTACGGCTTGATACTTTAACTAACTAGGGTTGTCACAAGCCTAATTACTAACAAGATGCAGTGAGATTGTTCCACAGCCACAAGCCCTGCAGACCATCCAGGTTCCCCGGGTTAAAAGATTAGAGTTGAATTCAGGTGGGTACATCGTCCAGGAAACGAATGTACCCTTAGGTAGCTTGAAGGGTGCAACACATGACAGTGTGCTGGAAATGTGCCCTACTTGACGGCAGGCTACAGATCCCAAGGCGTGCCCAGGTAACGGGATTGCCTGTAGCTGGGAAATCTCTTCATGACTAATGTATTAATCTAGTTATTAGCCCTTAGTTTATTTCAATAGGTACTCCTGACCGTGGTACTCAGGAGTCCTCTCCTAGACATGATGCAAGACAAGACTGGATTATTTATACAAGCACAATCGCCCACGGTGTCCAGGTTATTATACAGGTCATGTCATGTCAGGTAGCCGTCGCAACAGCTTATCAAGGTATAACATGTCAGGTTATCAGGTCAAGTGTACTAATCAGGAGTGCGCCACGACGGGCCACTATCAGGTCATGTCAGGTTACTCATGTCAGGAGTGCACCACTACGGGGCACTATCAGGTCATGCTCAATTGTCAAAACATATCAAGTAAATTCGCAATTATCAAGTTCAGGACAAAAGGCGTAAGGATATAAAATGGGCGTAAAATATCTAATAAAATATCAATATACATGGTTATAAAAGAGCCAAGCTTAAGGAAAATAAAACCAAATCTGACACGCTGACATGAGACCAAGTCAGCCAAAGGCCATACGCTCAGGTCAAACTATGCTCAGGCCAGCGTACACCTTGCTCGCTTAAGCTAGCGTACCAAGGCACGCGTATGCTCAAGCTACAGGTCAGCGTACGCTCAAGCTAGCGTACCAAAGGGTCCATACACTTCCAATAGGAAGCGTACGCAAGGGTCAGCGTACACAAGGGCACGCTCAAGCTACAGGTCAGCGTACGCTCAAGCTAGAGTACGCAAAAGACACGCTGCCAACAGGCAGCGTACCAAGGCTAGCGTACGCTCGCTAAAGAGCAGCATACCAAGGCTAGCGTACGCTCGCTAAAGAGCAGCGTACCAAGGCTAGCGTACGCTCGCTAAAGAGCATCGTACCAAGGCTAGCGTACGCTCGCTAAAGAGCAGCGTACCAAGGCTAGCGTACGCTCGCTAAAGAGCAGCGTACAGCTCAGTGGCATAAGCTAAAAAGCTAGCTCACTGTTCACTGTCTTCTCCAAATGGCAAGAACAGTAAGAACTCTAAAGTTGAATCTAAGCTTCAACAGTCCATATCTTGGTCAAAACAAATCCGAATCCAACTTTCCAAAGGTCAAAATTGGGTAGAATGAAATTTTCTACAACATGGAACAATCAAAACTTGAAAACAAGAAAGTTTGATAGATCAAAACACCAAAATCCAAAAATAGCAAGACTCTAGATCTAAAAGAATTAAAGCCTCAAAATGGAAAATGACAAGTTCTAATGTGATTTAGAATCATGAGGAGAAGCTAATGAAACCATCAAAAGGGGTTCTCTTGTGGAAGCAAGTTGCACTTGCCTATGGTGTTCTTGGTTGGTGGGGAAGAGTAATGGTGGGGGAAGGAGAAGTAAATGAGAATTATGGAGGAGAGAGAAGGTTGGTGGGGATAATAAAGAAGGGGGTTGTGGTGGAAATGAAGGAGAAGCATAGGCTAAGGTGTTCCACCCTTGGCCCATGATGAACCAAGCATTGGGCCGGCCGAACCAAGCTAACCCAAACCGAGAGTTAAACCAAGCCGAGAGCTAAACAAGGAATCAGGCAATACAGAATAAAATACGTATACGTATCCCAAAATACGTAATACGAACACAGGCATTACAACTCTACCCACCTTAAAAGAATTCTGTCCTCGGAATTTAATCAAGAGACTAGAGGAGCAATGACAAGCTACATTAATAACAAGCAAGCTATACTAGGCAATCAATGAATCATGCAAGCAAGGAATCGAAGGCAGGAGGCATAAGAAAGACATTATACCTCACGAGTCAAACAAGTCGGGATATCGCGATCGGATATCATCCTCACGCTCCCACGTTGACTCCCCCAAAGAGTGATGACCCCAAGCAACTCGGACTAACTTGATAGTCTTGTCCTTGAGGATCTTCTCTCTCCGGTCCAATATAGACACGGGCCTCTCCTCATACGAAAGGTTGGTACCAACAACCAATTCCGAATGATCCAGGATGTGGCTCGGGTACAGGATATACCGTCGTAATTGGGATACATGGAACACGTCATGCACCTCGCTTAGCGACGGCGGAAGAGCGAGACGATAGGATACATCTCCTACTCGCTCCAGAATGTCAAACGGTCCTATATACCTAGGACTAAGCTTGCCCCATATGCCGAAACGAATGACGCCACGGTTAGGCGAAATCCTCAGGAATACATGATCGCCGACCGAAAACTCGAGAGGGCGTCGATGAGAATCGGTCCAATGGCGCTGGCGATCTTGGGCAACTCGAAGATGATCTCGGACTCTCCTGACCACCTCAACTGTCTGGGCAATCATTTCTGGACCAAGCATCTGTCTCTCTCCAACATCATCCCAGGCTAGCGGGGATCTGCACTTCCTACCATACAGTGCCTCGAACGGTGCCATCTGGATACTGGCCTGGAAACTGTTGTTGTACGAGAATTCTACCAGGTGCAAGTGATCTTCCCATGAACCACCGAAGTCAAGTGTACAAGACCGCAATATGTCTTCAAGAGTCTGGATCGTGCGCTCCGACTGGCCATCTGTCTGCGGATGATATGCTGAACTGAACTGGAGATGGGTTCCCAAGCTCTCTTGCAAGCTACGCCAAAAGTGCGACGTAAATCTTGAATCTCGGTCCGAGGTGATACTGACTGGCACACCGTGCAATCTGACAATCTGCCTGAGGTACATCTCTGCTAACTGAGCCGTCGACTGACCAACTCTGAATGGAAGAAAGTGAGCCACTTTCGTGAGCTGATCAACTATAACCCAGATAGCATCTCTACCAGCTGGGGACCTAGGTAGTCCAGTCACAAAATCTATGGTCACATGCTCCCACTTCCATTCTGGAATCGGCAAGGGCTGAAGAAGTCCAGCCGGTCTCTGATGTTCGGCTTTAACTTGTTGGCAAACCAAACACCGAGAGACAAAACGAGCTATCTCCCGCTTCATGCCATTCCACCAGAAATGCTGTCGGATATTACGGTACATCTTTGTACTGCCGGGATGGATGGAATACTGCGAACTGTGCGCTTCTGACATGATCTCCTACCGGATATCTCCGCTGGGTACACAAAGACGCTTACCATGTCGAAGTGTACCATCCTTATGAATACATAACTCTGGTCTTCGTCCTGCCTCACACTCGGCTCTGAGTCGCTGAAGCTTGGAATCTGCCGACTGCGCCATCCGGATCCTCTCGACTATAGTGGACTGAACTTGCATACTGGCCATCAAGGCCACACTGGAAGGGAGAACAACTTCAATACCCATCTTCTGAAGATCTGCTAACAGCTCTGGTTGCGCTGTTAGAAAATAAGCTCCCGCTCTCCTGCTCAATGCATCCGCAACAACATTGGCCTTCCCAGGATGATACTGCAGGTTGACATCATAATCCACAAGAAGCTCCAGCCACCTTCTCTGACGCATGTTAAGATCCTTCTGGGTGAAAACATACTTCAGGCTCTTGTGGTCGTTAAAAATCTCCACCCGATCTCCATACAAGTAGTGCCTCCACAACTTAAGTGCAAATACTACTGCTGCCAACTCCAAGTCATGGGTTGGGTAATTCCTCTCATGATCACGAAGTTGTCGTGACGCATAAGCTATTACCTTCCCATGCTGCATCAAAACACATCCTAGGCCTCTGCCCGAAGCATCACAATATACTGAAAATCCTCCAGTTTCATCTGGAAGCGTGAGAATAGGAGCTGTTATCAGGCCTCGCTTCAACTGTTCAAAAGAACTCTGACACTCTACTGTCCAAGCAAACTGCGCATCCTTGCGGGTCAACTGGGTCAATGGTGCTGATATCCGAGCAAAGTCTGAAACAAATTGCCGGTAATAGCCAGCCAATCCAAAAAAACTGCGAACTTCTGCAACGGTGCTAGGCACTGGCCATGACTCAATAGCCACAATCTTCTGGGCATCCACTTCTACTCCTCCTCGAGTGATGATATGACCCAAGTACGAAATGCGATCGAGCCAGAACCCGCATTTACTGAACTTGGCATATAACTGGTGCTCTCTAAGGATCTGAAGAACTATACGGAGATGCTGCTCATGCTCCACCTCACTCTTGCTATAGACCAGGATGTCGTCTAGGAATACGATCACAAACTGATCCAATTAAGGCATGAAGATGCGATTCATGAGGTCCATGAATACTGTCGGCGCATTGGTTGCTCCAAAAGGCATAACAAGGAACTCCCAATACCCATATCTCGATCTAAAAGCTGTCTTCGGAATGTCCTGCTCTCTGACTCTGATCTGATGATAACCTGAGCGCAAATCAATCTTCGAGAATACTGATGCCCCTTTGAGTTGATCAAACAAGTCATCTATCCTCGGAAGAGGGTATCTGTTCTTGATTGTTACTGAGTTCAAGGTACGATAATCAATACATAACCTGGACGTACCATCCTTCTTTTTCATAAGAAGCATCGGGGCTCCCCAAGACGATCCACTAGCACGAATGAATCCCTTGGTTCTAAGCTCTTCAATCATCTTATACAAGATCTCCAACTCTGATGGCGCCATCCTGTAGACTCTCTCTGACACTGGGGCTGTTTCGGGAATCAAGTCTATAGTGAACTCGATCTCCCGCTCCGGAGGCATACCCGGAAGCTCTTCTGGAAAAATATCTGGGAACTCATCCACTATCCTGGGTAACTGAACTGCTGCTACTGCAATCTGCAATACTGGAGGAGATGACTCAACTTCGCCTCGGGAGAAAAAAAACTCCGGCTCGCCTGGAATGCTAAAAACAACCCTGCCAATATGGCAGTCTATCCTAGCATACTGGTTCCTCAACCAATCCATCCCTAGGACCACATCATAATCGGCCATCGGGAACTCTATCAATCTAGCGGGGAATTCTCTACCGCTAACTACGATCCGACACGAGGAAAATACTCTATCTACTCCCATAAGTCCGTTACCAGTAAGTATATTGAGCCTTACTGATAATGACTCGGGCTCCAATCCTACTCGTGTCGCGAATCGTGCAGACATAAATGAATGCGATGTACTAGAATCAAATAAAGCTGAAGCTGGAAAGGAGTTGACGAGACTAGTACCTTCCACTACCTCCCCTGGTGCCAATCCTTCCTCCACGGTCATCACCATAGCCTGACCGTGCCCTCGGGGTGCTGGTCCCCTCTGCTGAAATTTTCGCTGTCTGCTCTGACTCTGGGCTTGGGCTTGAACATACTGCTGGGGGTTCTGCTGCTGGAACACTTGGGTCTGAGGCGGCAAGGGCCTCGACAATGGGTACTGCTGCTGTTGCTGGACCGGTGCTGGCCCTCTCACCGAAGAGCTAGAAAGGTTGGACGATGATGAACCACCCCTATTCGGACAGGATCCAACCCTATGGTCTGGTGCTCCACAAGCCAGACACAATCCCTGTGCCCTGCGACAATCTGCCACCACATGGCCTGGCTTCCCACAATGAGAACATCCCACTGTGGAAGACTGCTTCTGCTTCTGCTGCTGCTGCTGAGGGTACGTCGGAGTAGAATGCTGAACCGACGTTACTGAGGCCGCTCGCCTCGGAGCTCTAATAGTCAAAGCCCTGGCTGCCGGGGCCGGTGCTGAAGACTGATTCATCTGGCCGTGAGATCTCTTCCGACCTCCGGCCCTATCCACAATCCTCTGGGAGGTATACTCATGCCTCCGGGCTGCTCTCAAGACTGTATCAAAAGTCTGATGCTCAAACTGCTCAACTGCCAACAAGATCTCCAGGTGAAGTCCCTGCTGGAACCGCTGGGCTCTATCATACTCGGTTGCCACCAGGATGGGAGCAAATCGACTGAGTCTGGAAAACTTGGCCGCATATCCGTCGACCGTTCTGCCTCATTGCTTCAAGTTGGTGAACCGGGTCTGTGGATCATATCGGGCTACAGCATCGAAATACTTGGTCTAGAATCTCTCCCTGAACACTGCCCAAGCAATAGGTGCTGCTAATCCAACGGCCTGCGCTGCCCACCAGCTGCGGGCAAGATCTAACAACTGCAGGTGCACCACGGCTACCTTCTCATTCTCTGGAGTCTTGGCTGCTTCTAGAACCACCTCTGTGTCCTGAGCCATGCATCTGCTGCGATAGCATCTTCACTACCATCAAAGAATGGAGGGTTCAAGCGCTTGAAGCTGTTGGCCGCGCTGTTCCCTAGATGACCGCCTCTGGTCAAAGCATCCGCCACTGCATGTTGCAATGCATCTCCACGACGATCTTGAGAAGCTATCAAGGTCCTGACAAGACCTACCAAAGTGCCATCATCAGGCTCGACAGGCTGAACTGGCTGGACTGGTGGTTCTCCGTCAAAAGGCACGACTCTGGAGGCTACTCCGGAATGCTGGGCTTGATCTCCAGGTTGCTGCTGGTCCGCGGGAGGTGCTCCGCCTTGCTGGTCGATAGGACCACGAACAATGCCGCTGAAGAAGACGACATAGGGAACAATAAGAAAGGGCCAGGACAGATCAATGATACAAGCATATGATCAGGACAAGAATCCAGGGATTCAGAAGATATGAGCAGAGATCAAGGACGAATACTGATTGAGACATCTATTCGGTAAACCTCACATATCTTGATTTACAAGACCTGCATGGGCCACCACTTAAACCATGTCACGCCCCAGAACCAGAATACTGGAGAGCGGGGGCAGACATAGCTAGCTACGTATATAGAAGTGCAATCCACCTCGCTATACGGTCACGACTGTCTAGGATACATGAGGGTTTATCTACAAGCCAACAGTCTCTTAAGGTCATGAACAAGCCTAGTGTCTCAATCACAAGCAAGTAAGTAAAAGTCACAAGATGTATGATCATTAAATATACAATAGTAAGGCGTCCCAAACATTACATATTCAGTTGATCATGAAGCTAGTCGTTATAAAATGTCAGGACTAGCAAGAGTTTAGTCATACATGATCAACCCTAGGATCTGTTAATCATGTTACAGCCCGTAGGCAGACAGTAAGTAAGTGCAATCGAGCTAAACTGGTGCTCGTCGGCTAAACGCCTCAAAAAAATATTTCTACAATAGAGTGGGAGAGCCAAAAATAACCCACTCGTTGCCAGGGTTCCGTCTAGTGGCCACCATCTGGCTGGAAGGTCGGTAGATCCTCTGGAGCCACTCCGAAATCTGGCCACACAAAACCAGCTGGGTCAGACCCCAGAAAGAGCAAGTGCCACAAAGGAAACTTCACTTAAGAACTAAAACCAGCAATCAGCAAAAGATATAAATAAAAGTAAGAACTGGAATAAAAGTAGGAACTGGGAATAAGAAAATACACCAGGATGATATACGACGAGATAACCATGGAACTATTCAGATAGCCAGGTTACAACCCGTAAACCAAACAAGGACCGGGGTTGTAACCCTTCGTTTGAACAGAACTTGGAATTCTCACCATTTATCGGTAAAATAAATACAAGCATTCTGGTCATTCAATAATATGGAACAGGATCAGGGCAAGACTAGACTGGTTAGACTCCATCCAATCATTTCACGGCCAAGCAAGAATTACGGCTTGATACTTTAACTAACTAGGGTTGTCACAAGCCTAATTACTAACAAGATGCAGTGAGATTGTTCCACAGCCACAAGCCCTGCAGACCATCCAGGTTCCCCGGGTTAAAAAATTAGAGTTGAATTTAGGTGGGTACATCGTCCAGGAAATGAATGTACCCTTAGGTAGCTTGAAGGGTGCAACACATGACAGTGTTCTGAAAATGTACCCTACTCGACGGCATGCTACAGATCCCAAGGCGTGCCCAAGTAACGGGATTGCCTGTAGCTGGGAAATCTCTTTATGACTAATGTATTAATCTAGTTATTAGCCCTTAGTTTATTTCAATAGGTACTCCTGACCGTGGTACTCAGGAGTCCTCTCCTAGACATGATGCAAGACAAGACTGAATTATTTATACAAGCACAATCGCCCACGGTGTCCAGGTTATTATACAGGTCATGTCATGTCAGGTAGCCGTCGCAACAGCTTATCAAGGTATAACATGTCAGGTTATCAGGTCAAGTGTACTAATCAGGAGTACGCCACGACGGGCCACTATCAGGTCATGTCAGGTTACTCATGTCAGGAGTGCACCACTACGGGACACTATCAGGTCATGCTCAATTGTCAAAACATATCAAGTAAATTCGCAATTATCAAGTTCAGGACAAAAGGCGTAAGGATATAAAATAGGCATAAAATATCTAATAAAATATCAATATACAGGGTTATAAAAGAGCCAAGCTTAAGGAAAATAAAACTAAATCTGACACGCTGACATGAGACCAAGTCAGCCAAAGGCCATACGCTCAGGTCAAACTATGCTCAAGCCAGCGTACACCTTGCTCGCTTAAGCTAGCGTACCAAGGCACGCGTACGCTCAAGCTACAGGTCAGCGTACGCTCAAGCTAGCGTACCAAAGGGTCCATACACTTCCAATAGGAAGCGTACGCAAGGGTCAGCGTACACAAGGGCACGCTCAAGCTACAGGTCAGCGTACGCTCAAGCTAGCATACGCAAAAGACATGCTGCCAACAGACAGCGTATCAAGGCTAGCGTACGCTCGCTAAATAGCAGTGTACCAAGGCTAGCGTACGCTCGCTAAAGAGCAGCATACCAAGGCTAGCGTACGCTCGCTAAAGAGCAGCGTACCAAGGCTAGCGTACACTCGCTAAAGAGCAGTGTACCAAGGCTAGCGTACGCTAGCTAAAGAGCAGCGTACAACTCAGAGGCATAAGCTAAAAAGCTAGCTCACTGTTCACTGTCTTCTCCAAATGGCAAGAACAGTAAGAACTCTAAAGTTGAATCTAAGCTTCAACAGTCCATATCTTGGTCAAAACAAGTCCGAATCCAACTTTCCAAAGGTCAAAATTGGGTAGAATGAAATTCTCTACAACATGGAACCATCAAAACTTGAAAACAAGGAAGTTTGATAGATCAAAACACCAAAATCCAAAAATAGCAAGACTCTAGATCTACAAGAATTAAAGCCTCAAAATGGAAAATGACAAGTTCTAATGTGATTTAGAATCATGAGGAGAAGCTAATGAAACCATCAAAAGGGGTTCTCTTGTGGAAGCAAGTTGCACTTGCCTATGGTGTTCTTAGTTGGTGGGGAAGAGTAATGGTGGGGGAAGGAGAAGTAAATGAAAATTATGGAGGAGAGAGAAGGTTGGTGGAGATAATAAAGAAGGGGGTTGTGGTAGAAATGAAGGAGAAGCATAGGCTAAGGTGTTCCACCCTTGGCCCATGATGAACCAAGCATTGGGCCGGCCGAACCAAGCCAACCCAAACCGAGAGTTAAACCAAGCCGAGAGCTAAACAAGGAATCAGGCAATACAGAATAAAATACGTATACGTATCCCAAAATACGTAATACGAACACAGGCATTACAACTCTACCCACCTTAAAAGAATTTCGTCCTCGGAATTTAATCAAGAGGCTAGAGGAGCAATGACAAGCTACATTAATAACAAGCAAGCTATACTAGGCAATCAATGAATCATGCAAGCAAGGAATCGAAGGCAGGAGGCATAAGAAAGATATTATACCTCACGAGTCAAACAAGTTGGGATATCGCGATCGGATATCATCCTCACGCTCCCACGTTGACTCTCCCAAAGAGTGATGACCCCAAGCAACTCGGACTAACTTGATAGTCTTGTTCTTGAGGATCTTCTCTCTCCGGTCCAATATAGACACGGGCCTCTCCTCATACGAAAGGTTGGTACCAACAACCAATTCCGAATGATCTAGGATGTGGCTCGGGTCCGGGATATACCGTCGTAATTGGGATACATGGAACACGTCATGCACCTCGCTTAGCGACGGCGGAAGAGCGAGACGATAGGATACATCTCCTACTCGCTCCAGAATGTCAAACAGTCCTATATACCTAGGACTAAGCTTGTCCCGTACGCCGAAATGAATGACGCCACGGTTAGGCGAAATCCTCAGGAATACATGATCGCCGACCGAAAACTCGAGAGGGTGCCGATGAGAATCGGCCCAATGGCGCTGGTGATCTTGGGTAACTCGAAGATGATCTCGGACTCTCCTGACCACCTCAACTGTCTGGGCAATCATTTCTGGACCAAGCATCTGTCTCTCTCCAACATCATCCCAGGCTAGCGGATATCTGCACTTCCTACCATACAGTGCCTCGAACGGTGCCATCTGGATACTGGCCTGGAAACTGTTGTTGTACGAGAATTCCACCAGGTGCAAGTGATCTTTCCATGAACCACCGAAGTCAAGTGTCCAAGACCGCAATATGTCTTCAAGAGTCTGGATCGTGTGCTCCGACTGGCCATCTGTCTGCGGGTCATATGCTGAACTGAACTGGAGATGGGTTCCCAAGCTCTCTTGCAAGCTACGCCAAAAGTGCAACGTAAATCTTGAATCTCGGTCCAAGGTGATACTGACTGGCACACCGTACAATCTGACAATCTGTCTGAGGTACATCTCTGCTAACTGAGCCGTCAACTGACCAACTCTGAATGGAAGAAAGTGAGCCACTTTCGTGAGCCGATCAACTATAACCCAGATAGCATCTCTACCAGCTGGGGACCTAGGTAGTCCAGTCACAAAATCTATGGTCACATGCTCCCACTTCCATTCTGGAATCGGCACGGGCTGAAGAAGTCCAGCCGGTCTCTGATGTTCGGCTTTAACTTGTTGGCAAACCAAACACCGAGAGACAAAACGAGCTATCTCCCGCTTCATGCCATTCCACCAGAAATGCTGCCGGATATCACGGTACATCTTTGTACTGCCGGGATGGATGGAATACTGCGAACTGTGCGCTTCTGACATGATCTCCTGCCAGATATCTCCGCTGGGTACACAAAGACGCTTACCATGTCGAAGTGTACCATCCTCATGAATACATAACTCTGATCTTCGTCCTGCCTCACACTCGGCTCTGAGTCGCTGAAGCTTGGAATCTGCCGACTGTACCATCCGGATCCTCTCGACTATAGTGGACTGAACTTGCATACTGGCCATCAAGGCCACACTGGAAGTGAGAACAACTTTAATACCCATCTTCTGAAGATCTGCTAACAGCTCTGGTTGCGCTGTTAGAAAATAAGCTCCCGCTCTCCTGCTCAATGCATCCGCAACAACATTGGCCTTCCCAGGATGATACTGCAGGTTGACATCATAATCCACAAGAAGCTCCAGCCACCTTCTCTGACGCATGTTAAGATCCTTCTGGGTGAAAACATACTTCAGGCTCTTGTGGTCGGTGAAAATCTCCACCCGATCTCCATACAAGTAGTGCCTCCATAACTTAAGTGCAAACACTACTGCTGCCAACTCCAAGTCATGGGTTGGGTAATTCCTCTCATGATCACGAAGTTATCGTGACGCATAAGCTATTACCTTCCCATGCTGTATCAGAACACATCCTAGGCCTCTGCCCGAAGCATCACAATATACTGAAAATCTTTCAGTTCCATCTGGAAGCGTGAGAATAGGAGCTGTTATCAGGCCTCGCTTCAACTGTTCAAAAGAACTCTGACACTCTACTGTCCAAGCAAACTGCGCATCCTTGCGGGTCAACTGGGTCAATGGTGCTGATATCCGAGCAATGTCTGAAACAAATCGTCGGTAATAGCCAGCCAATCCAAGAAAACTGCGAACTTCTGCAACGGTGCTGGGCACTGGCCATCACTCAATAGCCACAATCTTCTGGGGATCCACTTCTACTCCTCCTCGAGTGATGATATGACCCAAGTACGAAATGCGATCGAGCCAGAACTCGCATTTACTGAACTTGGCATATAACTGGTGCTCTCTAAGGATCTGAAGAACTATACGGAGATGCTGCTCATTTTTGACTCGAATTTGGGGTTACCCCTATATGTTCAGTAATGAACAGTAACTTGGTATTTTTTCTGTATTTTATTTGAGTTTCAAATCGATTTTTGATGTGTATATATATGTATATTTATGTGTGTATATATTGTATATATGTATATATGTATGTGTGTGTAGGTGAAAATTTGGGTGTATTTACATGGGTATTTGTGTAGATATGTGTGTATATATACATAGGTGTATATATGTGTATTGTGTGTGTGTGTGTGGTTTCTGTTCTCAGAAATCTGAGTACAGAACACCCCCCCTTGTGTATCATAACAGTTCTCTCTCTCTCACTCTATTTCATTCTCTCTCTAACTCACTCATTCTCTCATTTTCCTCTCTCTCTCTATATGTATTATATAAAGTTTTGTATATATATATATATATATATATATATATATATATATATATATATATATATATATACGTTATATATATTTGGTATTAGATTATATTGTATCTATATATATATATATATATATATATATATATATATATATATATATATATATATATATATATATATATATTATATATGGCATATGAGTATACATAGTCTATAGGCCTATGTAGAATGTTTGTATATGTATATATCTAAAGTTATATATATGTGTATATATATATATATATTGTATAGAGATAGATACCTATAAGATATTATCCCATGGAACCTAATTACTAGCCTATGGCCAAATTGGGGGTTGACCCTAATTTGTCTAAGTGACCCCTTGACCTAGGTATCCTAATGACCCTTGTTTGACTAGAATTGACCAAAGTCAACCTTAGGTCCAACTTGACCTAGTTGACCTAGATTGAACTTGAATTAACCTAGAATGGCTAGTTTGACATTGGTTGACCTAACTTGACTAGTAGACCTAGTTTGACTAGATAATTGACCATTGTTGACCAAAGTCAACTCTTGATCAACCATGACCTAATTGACCTAGAAATGGCTTGGATGAATATAGAAGGACTAGTTGACTAAAGTTTGACTAAACCCAAACTAATTGATTTATGTTTGACCATATGGTTATGAGGATAGTCCTATGTAATTTAAGATATGTATGGGGTTAAGTGGTATACTTAGAGGTTGTGTCATGGTTTGAGTTAGTCTTATGGAGTATTGACTTAGGTAGTTGACCACTGACCTAATTACCTTATTGACTAGTCTTTGTTTGACCTAATTACCTTGTTGACTAGTCTTGTTTGACCAAAACCTTAGTTAGTCTAAGTTTGACCTAGGCTTGACCTAGATTGATCATGTTGACTAGTATTTGACTAGTTTGGCTAGAATGTTGACCAAGGGTTGACTTTAACCTAGATTAGACTTGTTTGACCTTGTTTGGCCTTATTTGACTTAGTATGACTTCCTGTGACCTAGTATGACTTCTTGTGACCTAGTTTGACTGTTGAGTTGACCAAGAGTTGACTTTTGACCAGATTGACCTAGAATCATGTAGTATGTATTGTATACTCTATTTTTACCATTGTGGATACATTGTGACTTGTATTGCTCTGATTAGGAGCCATATATCTCTCCTCAGGCAGTACATCCACTTCAGACATTCAGTTATCAGGCGAGTACATTCTCTGACCGTTTCATACTTGTCAGAATTTATATTCTTGCTCTAGATTACTTTACTTGATGCTGACACGATCGTTATCACGGATTGGTACTATATGGATCTTTTCATGAGATGTTATCCCCCTCGGGAGCATCAGATACAGCATGTTTGTGCTTTTCACGAATCATCATGTATCTCTATGCTTTTATAGATTCACAAATCGCTTGTGACTCATGTACTCTCATGTTCACAGAGCCTCTCATGAATCACCTATTTATGGGCTTATCACGAATCTTAACATAACTTGAATGGATCCTTGTGTATTGATTGGGGATGGGGGAGTGAAAATAGTCATGTGGATATTACCCCAGTAGCTGTAGTCATGAATCACTCTTAGCTGTAGTCATGAATCTCCTATGCCATTCACATGTCTATATTTTACTCTGACTCACTAGTCACTGCTAGTTCTCTATTATAGTAGATATTTCATTACAGTTATCTCTTTTACTACATGTATCTTCTTTCAGCAGTTCCTGTATTTTACTCTATTACATGCTTTATATTTCCTATCATACTATGCACTGCGTGAGATGTATTGTGCTCGTTTCCGTCCTGACTGGACCTGTTGAAAATATTACAGAGGATGAGGATGAGGCCCTGGTGTCTACCTATTATGGAGCAGGACTAGATGACACTTATGTTGTGGACCCTCAGCAGGATCCACCTGCATCTGAGGATGTTGCCCCAGTAGTCTAGGCTAGTTTAGCTAGTCAGTCTTTTTCATATTATCATTTTATCTCACATTCTGAGTTGTATTTTGAGATGTTGAGATGTATAGACTCTTAGACTTATATTATATTTTGGGTTGACATTCTGGATGTTATGTATCCTAGACACTTAGACTTATTTCATCTATGCTACTGTTCTCTTGAGTTACTGTCTATCTATCTATCTTTCATTCTTCTACCCTAGATGTGATTGAGATTGTTTTCTGTTATGTTACCTCTATTCGGAGAGTATATACTGTACATGTACCTTTATATTGTTAAATGATTGACCTAGGACAGCATTCTACCGCCGACACTGCGGCGTAGGCTAGACGTACCCACTTCTCGTGCCCTTACTCTAGGGTGCGGGTCGTGACACTAAGCAACAAGGAAGCATGTATATAAGAACAACTATGCATAAATGAACTGCTGGAAAGGAAACAGATGAACACATGGCAAAAAATCAAACGAATAATCAAACCCTCGCCCCCTAGCGTGGACTCGCAGGTTTGAACCAATAACTAACCATTGCCCTAATGTGGACCCACATGTTAGTTCAAATAGTCAACCCTCGTCCTTAGTGTGGACTCGCAAGTTAACTCAAATAATCAACCCTCGCCCCTAGTGTGGACTCGCAGGTTGAGAAAAAATAAAATAGGAATAACAGTTCAGTCTTGACACATTCGTTCTATGATACGACTCAATTAACGTACAGGTGAAAACATATTCAATATAAACTATAATGCCAACCGTAAACAGAGACTATATATCAATGAGGCAACCAAACTAGTATACATAATATGTGAAAACACATGTCAACAATCAACAAGAGAAAACTAGATAATGACATGTAATGAAGGAAAAAAGGAATAAGCATGTAAATAATTGTAAAGAAAGGCAATGTATACTTGCCTGCTACTTGACCAAGTCCACGCCGAGAGGAAAAAAATCTAAGTCTTGATTTCACAAATTGCCTAAAAGTAATTTGTTCACAAATTGTTATTTAAATATATATATATATATATATATATATATATATATATATATATATATATATATATATATATATATATATTATATATATATATATACACACTAACAGTTAGATATAAGTTATCTTATATTATATAGTATTTGATTATTCTTAATTGAAAGTGTACAAAAAATTCAATTATAGTAACTGTATTAGTTATTGCTACTTACATAACAATATATTGATTCTACTATTAAATATAGGGTTTAGGTTCCTAATTATCCATTGTTTAAGTTTGTAATTTAGCAATCAACTAAGGTCCTAATGCAATCTTGCCTAAAAGTAGCAGCAATTATGATGTTGCCTATTAATATATGTTAATATTATTATCAAAAGAAAAGGGACATAAAAGGTTTAATTTGAAATTGCAAATAATGGGAGGTGTTAAATGTAAATTGCCCAATGAACAACACTATGCATGCAATGAAATTTCATCACATGTGTTGTATACATGGCCCACGTGTAGGCATACAAAGCAATTTGCTCTCATGTGTTATGTACATGGTCCGTGTAGGCATGCAAGCAGTTTCTTCTCATATGTTGTCATTATGGCATGGGATTAGATGTAAATATCGCATAATGGAAGGGTTATATTTGAATAAGTATGAATATCTATCTATGCATATGAGTCATAATGCTATGAAATTCTATTAAGGGGTTTATTGAAAACTTACTTTTCTAAAAAAAACATCAAATGTTCTTTTTGTGTTTGTATATATATATATCAAAAATATCTAAGGGCTTATATGCAACCTTGCACCAATTATTAGTTGAAACACATGCGGACAATGAAAGAAAAGAAGTGGTTAAGTCACATGCTATTTGTTTCTACTACTACTACTACTACTACTACTACTAACTTAGGTGTACAATGTCTACGTGTGAAATTGCTATATGAACAAGTGTCGACATTACACAATGTCTACTTGTGAACAGCTAGCATGCTCCCTTGTCTTCAACATGACAGCATTTGTTGTTAGAAATTTATTGTACCATGTCGATTCATGATATGAAAAACATAAATTAAATTGCGGTATATGTACCTGAATCCATTGCTAGGATTGATGGATCTTGAAGCGGTCGTCCTTTTGTGGGGTTCGATCTTCCAACTTGCTACGACCCTTAACGACAAAGAAGAATCTGAATCCTTTGTCCCTCTCTTTCTGTTGATATGGATGTAGAAGAGAAAAAAAAAAAGAAAACCTCTCTTTTGGTGGACGTATAAGTTGAGGACCATAACCCTAATAAATATATATATATATATATATATATATATATATATATATATATATATATATATATATATATATATACACACACACACACACAGGAGATTATGGCAAAAATGAACAAGAAGCATTGGGGAGGCAATATAGCTATTAAGCTTGATATGATGAAGGCTTATGATCGTTTAGATTGGAGATTTTTGCTGAAAGTACTACAGAAATTTGGGTTCCATAATAAGTGGGTGGATATGATGCTTCGTCTACAAAACAATATATGGTTTTCTCCCCTAATCAATGGTGAATCAGCTGGTTACTTTCAGGCTTTTCGTGGTGTTCGACAGGGTGATCCCTTGTCCCCTGCTCTGTTCATCCTTGCGACAGAGGCTCTATCTAGAAGTTTAAAGTTGTTGCCCGTGACGGAGGGATTCACTCCTTTCATATCGCCTAGGGGTTGTATACCTATAACGCATTTGTCTTACGCTGATGATGTGCTACTCTTCTCGGCAGGAGATCTACGATCTATCACATTGATACAAGACACTTTAAGAAGGTACGAGGATGCATCAGGGAAAAAAGTTAATGCGGCTAAGACTTCCTTTTATGTCTCGACAAACACAACACCTGAATGGGTTGCTGAGTTAGCTGATCGCACTGGGTTTTCCATTAGCTCACCTCCTTTTACATATTTGGGATGTCATATGGCTGTTGGACATCATAACTCTGGTATGTACGAAGAATTAATCAACAAAATCAGGGCGAAAGTTGAAGGCTGGCATAACAAGCTATTGTCGCTTGGAGGGAAGTTGGTTTTGATTAAGTCGGTGCTTACTTCAATACCAGTGTATACTTTAGCTGCCTGTAATCCTCCTATCTCAGTGTTGAAGCGAATTGAAGCTATTTTCAGTAATTTTTTCTGGGGTTCGATCCAGGGGGCACCCAAACGAAGATGGCTGGGATGGGAGTCCATTGCTAGAATGAAGTCGGAGGGAGGGCTTGGCATTAAGAGATTGGAAGACATTATGAAGGTTTTTTCTATCAAGTTATGATAGAAATTTTGAACTCAAGATAGCCTATGGGTACAGTTCTTCATGCAGAAATATTGCTCTCAATTACACCCGTGTGCAGCACGGATTACATCCAATGCGTCTCATGTTTGGAAAAGACTCCTATCAGGAAGGGAGATGGCTGATCAGTACATATTATAGGATGCTGCGGGCCTACATTGGCGTCGAACTTCAGGTAGATTTACCTTAGCTTCGGCATGGGATGTCTTTAGAACGCAGTGGCCTTTAGCTCCTTCTTTCATCCATATTTGGGGGACCTGCATTCCGTACAAATGGTCAATACTGTTATGGCGTGCACTGCATAACAAAATCCCAACTGATGAGCAGATTATGAAGAAAGGATTCAGTATGGCGTCTCAGTGCCATTGTTGCGAGAACAGTTCTATTGAAACTACAGAACACATCTTCAACTCGGGGGAGTTAGCCAAGGAAATCTGGGCGGTCATGCAAGGTGTGTTTCACATCAAGGGTGGTGGTCGAACATTGATCCAGCGGATGAAGAGGTGGTGGCGTGGAGGAAAGCTGCATCAAAAACAGATTGGAGTAGGGGCTATTATATGGGTTTTATGGAAAAATCGTAATAAATGGCGATATGAAGGATATAGGTACTCCTCTTCCATGCTTGTGAAGGAGATTCATAGGCAGATTGCTAAAGCTACTGTTAAGTGTTCGCATTAGTTTTTCTAGATTTGGTTTTTGGATTATTCACCATATTTGTGGTGACTTTTGTAACCTGAGTTGGTACTCCTCTAATATTCAATAAAATCCTAGTATTTCATTAATATATATATATATATATATTTTTATATATATATATATATATATATATATATATATATATATTAATAAACCCCTCATTTTATTAATCAAGGCTCAAAATGCCGAAGCCTGACACGTAAACAAGGCACAAAAGACCAGCATATACAAGTATACCACAAAAAGGAACTGAGAGGGAGAGAGGCAGCTCGACTCTCCAAAGCTAAGGAGGGCTCGAGGACCAAAATGCTGTCGAACTGTAGGAGCAGAGGATGCTCCGTTTACGACATTGCCGAAAGATTTCCTGAATGAGCTGGTCGGCTGATTATTGGTGACCCTCGTATCTCATCTTGTTACGATTCTTCCAAATCGCCCACGTAGCGGCCGCTGCAACGATCTGGTGGCCGTGGTATGCTAAACCCCAGTTGGCCACCAGATCGTGGAAGCGTCCACCACCTGGAGCTATATTGTAGTGCTGGTTAAGGTTCCTCCAGATCCTGCCCGGTAGGCTCCCCTCCCAGAATATGTGGTCAATTGTCTCCATCTGACGATCAGAACATTAATTGCAAGCTGACGCTAAGCTAATCCCGATAGAGTTTAGGAGATCGTCAGTTTCTTCCTAATGACTCTCCACATAAAGAAGGACCACTTGTTAGGGATGCATGAATGCCAATAGCGCGCAATGGTATGATGGGGCTGCCCGGTCCCTTGGATAGCGAGTCTCGCCGACCTCACTGAGAATGCCCCGGAGGCCTCAAGCGACCACCTCAGCACATCGACTTTGCGACCGAGGCTAAGTCCGTGCAGGCGGATGCTGTCAATCGTTTTGTCACTGGACCATTCGAGGATCTTGTCCCAGTTCTATTCGTTATTAGTGAAGTTCCACAGGTCTCTGATCCTACTGTTACTGTGGGTCACCACAATTTTCGGGATCAAGCTGTCCCCAATCCATCTCTCCAGGAAGGGATTCGACTCGCCATCACCCAGTTGGAGTCTCATTGCAGGCTCGACGAAGTCGCGGCCGATTAGGATACGATGCCAAGCCGCTGAGGATCTACTGTTGGATATGGCCACTGCTAGGTGGTTGTATTTGAATTACCTGGCTTTCATAAACTTGGTCCATAAGTTCTTACTCGTACGGAGTTTCTATTATAATTTTATCGAGAAAGCTTTGACGATGTGAGTGAGTTTGTTGAATCCTAGCCCCCCATCCTCAGTAGGATGAGCCATGGCATCCCAGCTAGCCCAATGGTGTTTGTCTTGTCCTTTGTTATGCCCCAAAAAAATTACAAAAGATCTGCTCGATCGACGAGAGAACCTTCATAGGCGGGGAGCACGCCGCTAGGGTATGGATGGGAATGGAGGTGAGCACATGTTTGATGAGGATCATTTTGCCGCCTGGGGATAAAGTGGCGTTATGCCATCCTTTGAATTTGTTCCTAATTCTGGTGATCAAGTTCTCAAAGATGCCATCGTTGGATTTTCCATACACAAGGGGACAACCGAGATAGTTGAACGGGGGGTGGGCAAAAGAGAAGAATGTTAAGATGGAGAGACTGACAGTGTGCTCCCTTTTGATGCTGTGGTGGGCGTAGATAACGCTCTTGAAATGATTGATCTTCTGCCTGGAGCATCTAGAGTACCTCTGCAGGGTATTGTGGACTACCTCTATCGCTCCGACGTCCCCAGCTGAGAATATGAGTAAATCGTCAGCGAAGACCTGGTGGGTGATGATAGGACATCCACTAGATGTATGATAGTGTTAGAAGTTAGGAGTACTGACCATGTTGTTAAGGTTTCTGCTCAGGGCATTTGCTGCTATGATGAAGACAGTGGAAGATAGAGGGTCGCCCGGTCTAACTCCACGGCTAGATTTGAAGAACCCCTCAGTTTGGTTGTTGATAACTGTAGAGAACCATGAGTTACTGACGTATCTCTACACGGTATTGGTCCAATTTTTCGAGAATCTGAATGCCCTGAAGACCCAGAAAATAAATTGCCAATCCAGTCTGTCATAAGCTTTCTCCATGTCTATTTTGACGGTGATGTTGCCCCCACTTGCTGGAAATTTCATGTAGGTGATTAACTCTTGGGCCAGCATAATATTGTCCTGGATGTTCCTTCCTCGAACGAAGCCGCTTTGCTCATCTGAGATGATTTTGGGGATGTGCCTGCCATTCTGGTGGCGATGATTTTGGAGATAATTTTGTTGGTGAACGTGCAAAGACTAATGGGTCGAAAGTCGCAGAAGGATTCTGGGTTTCCTTTTTTCGGGATAAGGATCAGCTTGGCACGGGAGTTGGCTTTGGGGTATGCAGCTCCTTCGAGGAATGCAATTGTCGCTTCGGTAATATCCTGCTTGATAATATCCCAGCAGGTGCGAAAGAAGACACCCAAAAAGCCGTACGGACTGGCGGCACTATGCTCATTCACAGCCCACACAGCTTATTTCACTCCTTGTTGAGTCAGGGGACGTTCCAATTGGGCATTGTCGGAGTCATTAATGAGAGTAGGAATTTGGTCCAGGAAGGATCTATCTTTGTGAATCATTTCTTTGGAGAATAATTTGGAGAAGAAATCTGCTGCGGCCGCTTGGATGCTCTTATAGTTTGCGATGATGTTCCCATTCTCGTCAATGGTATGGTGGATCGATAGTTTGTGTCTGCGGCCTTTGACGCATGCGTGGAAATATTTCGAGTTTTTGTCCCCCTTGCTGTCCCATTTCAGCCTCGCTTTTTGCTTCCAGAAGTCTGTCTCCACTTTGAGCCTAAATTTGAGCATAGCCTTGGTAAGGTTCAGGGCTTTCCTGGCCACGGGGGATCGGTACGATGCAAAAATGGCTTCGGCACGGGTGACATCGTCCTCAGCAACCCGAACTGCTAGAAAAATGTCCCCGTAGGCAAGTTTGCTCCAATTTGATAGCGCTTTTCTCGTTGCTTTGAGCTTGTTGCTCACTCGAATAAGGGGATTGGAAGAGTCCTGACGATTCCAAGCTTCCGCAACGATTCCCAAAAATTGGGGGTGATCGGTCCAGAAGTCGAGGAATTGGAAGTTCTTTTTGAATGGATTGGTATTGTTTTTATTTTCAACCAGTAGAGGGACGTGGTCAGATTCAGAGGAGTTGAGGTGGGACATGTTGGTGTTGATCCCCATTCCGTGCCAGAGTGCATTCTTGAAGGCTCTGTCCAGGCGGGAGTATTGACGACGGTCACCTTCCTGCATGTTGCACCAGGTGAAAGCGTTGCCGTTGAACTGGAGAGGGGTGAGATGAGCGTTGAATATAAAGTTGTTGAAGTCTTGCATGGCACATATGGGAGGGGGCTGGCCTCCGATTTTCTCTTCTTTGCAGGTGATCGCATTAAAGTCCCCAATGCAAAGCCAAGCAGAGTTGATGTTGTGGAGATAGATGTCAAGAAGGTCGTTCCAAAGGTGTTTTTGCTCTGCGATATCACAGCTGCCGTGGACCGCTGAGAAGATGGCACGCTCTGGTAGCATGGGATGTTCTACCCAGCAAGAGAGGGCTTGATAGGAATCCTGGATGACTCCGAAGCTGACGTCCTTCGTACCGAGGATCCAAATATCGTGCCTGCCTGCAATGGCCGTGGGGAGGCCTAGCTGCAGGTGGATAGATTTAATCTTTTGGGGAGAATTTTGGGTTCTATAATAATGAGGATATCGATCTTGTGGATTTTTCGAAGGCTGGAAATTCTTCTTAATGTAGGTTTGTTCGCCAGACCGCGGACGTTCCAGGATATGATGTTAAGCATTAATGAGGTTGTTGGATGGTTTTTTGTTCCGCTTGGCAGCGGATCTGGTTTGGATGGTTGTGGTTTCGTCGGTTCCTATCTTGGCATATTTCCCGTACAAGGTTGACGCTACCGCCTTTATCGAGGTGGAAGAGTCGCGAGTGAATTGCTCGAGATGTACCGTGGGGGGCCTAACAATTCCCTAGCGGAGTCCGTAGTGGGATCCTCCGTTGGGATGATAAGGGAATCGCTGGCACTCCCAATGAGAAGAATAGCTTGCTGGAGAGGAAAACCAGCGGCTTGGACCTGTAGTCCTCTCCTTGCTTGGTCAGGCCCGAGGATAGCGAGGGCTTCTTCAACTGGGTCTTCGCTGGTGTGTTATTGATCAGCATCGCTGGGAAGGATAGCCAGGGTTTCTTTCATAGGGTCCTCATTGGTGTGTTGTGGATCTGCCTTGCTGGAATCAGTGATCGCCTCTACCCCTTCCGTTATAGGGGATTGGGCGCTATCTCGGAGAGGGCTGACACATCTATAGGGAAGCTGGTCTCCGATGGTGCTTCCGAGTCCTCCGACTCTAGAATGTCGAATTGGTTGGAGAGAGCGAGATGTTAGGTGGTGAAGGGGATCAGGGCTTTGCTAGGGGGCTCACTCTTGTCTTTCTTACTGTCGCTGGAACCGAATCGAGTGTGCAAGTTCGGAAGTGGTAGAAGGGGTGGCTGGGGAGTCCTCCCATCTGTTTGCTCGTTGTCTTTTCGAACTGATTTCTTCTTGAGATCTGGGTGAAGACGGTGGCAATGCTTTGGTAGGTGGCCTCTTAAGTGGCCGTGGTTGCAGAACATAATGTGGTTGTCATAGAGAATTTATTGGGTGTGGGTCTGGTTGCCCAGCTCGATGGTAATAAAATCGGGTGGTTCAGAGGTGAGATCGAGTTAAAGCCTGGTGACCACTTGATGATCTTCACCCATGCGGCGACCATCGCTGAATCTTCTTTGGTGTTAAAGCCTGGTGACCACTTGATGATCTTCATCTGGTGGGCATCGATCATGCAAGTACCCTTGGACCACACGGTCCTGTGATCGCGGTCGGAGGAGAGGTGGAGGAGAATATGTCTGCGGTCGAGGGGGGCCACTCAATAAACAGTCAAAAGTTTCCAACTGGCTATCGCCTCCTGCACCCTGGAGAGTTTGGGGCATCCGGTGGAAAATTTGAGGATAAAGGTGTGGGGGAAGGAGGCTGACAAAAAAGGCAATTCCTGATCGGAGAAAGGGACAAAAGGCACTGGAGAATCCTCAGAGTATTCAATGTCTGGGAGATTGACGTCGGGGAAAAGGAGACCCTTCGAGGAAGCTAAGTCCGGACGAAGCTTGGCGGCGTAAGATGGCTGAGCTGCTCCGAGAGAAGGAGGATCCTGGGTCCAACCACAAGAAGGCGGTAGCGCAATCTGGGGTGGGTTGGGACCGAGGTTGAGAGGGAGGGATACGGAGTCGGCCGGGGATATCCTGTCTGGGGGGGTAGGGATGAAGGGTCTACTAAGGTGCCAGTAGAGGACGGGGCGGATGCCGCTCCCCTACCAGGGGGATGCCTCATGCGCGCCTATCACTGCCTGAAAGGGGGGAGCACCCTGGGCCGCTCCAGAGGAAGCCCCGGGATCGTCGACGCCAGAGGCTGGCTGGGCCACCGGAGGCTCGGGGTCGAGAGCCACGGACAGAGAGGAGGCGAGGGGTGCCTGAACGGATAACGCGTGAGCCACGCTGGGAAACGAGGGGGTCGAATGGAGGGACAGCGGGTAAGAGGGTATGGATGGGGTCCTGGGTGGACGGATGAAGAGAACAGAGAGGGAGGGGGTTCTGCGTAAAGGGGAGGGAGGATATGGAGTAGCATAGAGCTATGGGGAGATGGTTCTGCGTAGAGCAGAGGGGTGGGATATGGAGAGGCGTAGACCGGAGGGGTCTGGTAGGACCCACCCGCGGTGTAGACCTGAGGGGTCTGGTTGGACCCACCAGCGTACTCGGGGTAGGGGGAAGGAGTACGCCAGACTGTGAAGGTGAGGCATGCGGACTACGTAACAACCCGGGTCCGTGCCTCCGATGCGTACTGCGCTCGGCTCAAGGTGGGACCCACCAAGTGAAACTGGAAGGAGCTCAGAATTACGCGAAGAAGCATACGCGTAAAGAGAAGGGACCTTCTCTTGAGGTGCGCCATTAGCAGCTGTCACGAGGGGTATGACAGTGGGAAGCCCGAGGCATACACCGCAGGGGGGCTCCCCACCCGATGGGAAAAAAAGTCCTATTCAAAATTCGAAGGAAGGCGGAAGATGGGGGGTTGCGGCGCCCGGTGGCTGAGCACCAAGGTGCTCCCGGCCCAAGAGGAGGCGGTCAGGTAGCCGACGGACACACCGAACACGGGTCGTTGTGGGGGGTCGCCCCAGAGGGGAGTAGATGGGGGACCAGATTACTCGAAAAAGCTTGGCGGCGAGGCGGGGTAGCCGGACGGTGGTGGGGGTTGACCGAAAGGTGGGACTGGAGGAGGAGGAGGCGGTGCCGGATGGGAGGGGGGACGGCGGGGGGATGATGGCCAAACAGAGCCAGCACGTCGGCTGACCAGGGAGTCGCCATCGGACTCTGCGGGGGAGAGGCCGTCGAGGCCGGGCTGGGAACACGGGAAGGACGGGCTGAGGAAGGGGGGTGAGGCCGGCCGCGCCCACCTGCCTAGGCCAGCCGGGAGGAGGAGGCCAGGAGCAATGGCAGCGGGATGGAGGAGCTCTGCATCGAGAGGATTATATATATATATATATATATATATATATATATATATATATATATATATATATATATATATATATATCAAAAGCCCCCTTAGAAAGCCCATCAAAAACCCCCCTCACTCTAATCCGTAATTTAATGTTAATATTAATGTTAATATTAATGTTAATGTTAATATTAATATTAATATTAATATTAAATACTAAAATTAATATTAAACTTAACATTAAAATTAAACTTAACAATAATATTAACATTAACATTAACATTAATATATTAAAAATTAAAAAAAAATTAATATTAACATTAATATTAACATTAATATTACGAATTAGAGTGAGGGGGGTTTTTTGGGGGCTTTCTAAGGGGGGCTTTTGATCCGCTCCCTATATATATATATATATATATATATATATATATATATATATATATATATATATACGCGTGTGTGTGTGTGTGTGTGTGTGTGTGTGTGTTTTGATATTTCTAATTTGGCCCCTCATCAAATTAGATTTATCTCCGGTATCTACACATTAATTCCATGACAATTATACCCTTAAGCCAATTTTTTAAATAGACCACTTTAATTTGGCTTAATTATTTAGATAGCCCAACACAATTAATTTTACATTTGTGGCCCATATTATTGAATAATTCCAACAATCTCCCACTGGGCCATATATGTAACCTTATAATTATGTTAACCTTAGTAAGCTCATAAATTGCTATCTTAATCCTTAGGGTATATCCGAATAATCTCGTCCATTAACCATATCAACATAGGATCAAAGTAGCATTCGTTATATATAGCGTAACTAAACCATCAATGGTCACATATACTAATATAGCTAAACGACATAGATCAATCATGGATGCGTAGCATGGAAATTACACGCAATGTGATCAATACATGTCTATTTCCAACTGGTCCTCCTTAACTTTAGTGAGATCAATACTTTAACATAATAAAAACATAATGAACAAAATTTTTTTATATCTGATCAGATAAATATCCAAAATACTTTAATACATAAATGTGTCCAAAACCAAATAGCACTCAAATACATAAAATACAAACTCCTACTATATTACCATATACTTAATTGAGATAGCACCCATATAAGCATTATGCTCATGAAAGATTTTGTGTGAGGATCCGCTAACATGGAGTTTGTCCTAATATGCTATATGGACACTTTAACCATTCTGAATTCTTTCCTTCACAACTAGAAACTTTATGTCAATATCCTTGACTTATACAAGTTTCTGTTGTTATTGGAATAAAGTACTACGGATTTATTGTCACACCATAATTTAAGTGGTCTTTCAATACCGTACTGTAGGCGCAGTCTTGTGACAAAATTTTACAACCATATTCCCTGAATAGATGTCCCACAGCATGTTATAAACCTTGTTGCCATGGTGGAAGAAATTATGAGTGTATGTTTGACACTCATCCAAAATATATCTCTATTAGTCAGCATAACCTGATATGGATCTCCTGCTGCGTTGGCACCCAACAAAATCGGAGTCGGAATACCTTATAATCTCCAAAATTATCCGATTTCCTACAAAGAGCATATAATTTCTTATTCTCTATTAATTACTTAAGTAGTTTGGCTGCTACCCAATGATCCATCCATATTTGCTTAAATATATGCCTAACATCCTAATATGTATGCAATATCCTGACGCGTACATACTTGAGCATATATTAGACTCCCTACAACTGATCATGAAGGAAAAATCTATTGTATTTTCTTAATTTTAAGGCTAACCTTAGGACACTTGATTGAGACCGAATTTGTCTCCTTTAACGAGAGGTGTCACCTGGTTTGCAATGAATACTTTAATCAATATACAAAACCAGAAAATTATTCCTACTCCCACTGAACTTGTGATACACACAATCTTCAATAGTGTTCATCTCAAAACCAAACGAGATAATCACTTGAAGTACCTTTGACGAGAAGCTTGCTTGAGTTCTAAATAGATTTTGTCAATTTGCAAACCATATTTTTTGGGTCTTTCGACACAAAGTTTTCTGGTTGCACCATATAAATTGTTTCATCATTGTTACCATTGAGAAATGTCGTTTTGACATCCATTTAATGTAATTCAAGATCAAAATGTGCAATATATGTTATGATTGTTTTAAAGGAGTTTTTTTCAAAGATACCGAAGAGAAAAAGTCTTTAAAATCAATCCCAAAATTTTGAGTAAAGTCACTAGCTATAAGACGTACTTTATACCTCTCCACATTATCCTTAGATTCCTTCTTGGTTTTAAATATCCATTTGTAACCAATGGACTTCGCACCTTTTGGTAATGGGACAAGTTTTCAAACTTTATTGTCTTGCATAGACTTATACTCCTTATTTATTGTATCAATCCACTTTGAGAACTGGAACTTTCCATGCCTGACGGAAGTTGATTAGATCATCATCTAGTATCCACGGTCTTCCTCACGTTCCTAGAGAAATATGACAATATTATCCAAAATTATATTTCTCCTTTCTCTTGTAGACCATCTTAACATTACCGGTTCTTGAGGTTGTTGAGTTTGTTCCTCAGAAATAATTTCCTTATCTTGAATGGGGGAGTCGCTACATTGTCTTGTCAAGGTATCTCAACAATGACTTGTAGAGCTAATTCGACATTGTCTTGTTAAGGCTCCAAATTCACTTCTTGATCAATGACAGGTACAGAATCCTGCACATCGTCATAAGTGATAGTAGGATTCACAATCGATTCCTCCTTAAAGACAATGTCCCAAATTTTATTTCTCCCCAAAACTCAACATCCTTAAAAATTATATTTCTCGTCTTAAAATTTTCTTTTGTGTGGGATCGTATAATTATTAACCCCTTGATTTGTCAGCATAGCCAATAAAGTAGCAGCTTATAATTGAACTTTGGTCTGTATTTCCTATTGCTTTTACTTCTACCGATTTGCCGTCACCCACATAGATGTATCTTTCACCATCAATTGGCTTCGGTAGCTCAAACAACCTTGTCTATAAACAATAATGTGGGTAGTAGCACCAGAATCTAACCACCACGTGGTTTTAGGTACTAAATCTAAATTAACCTCAGAACAGACCAAATTTAGAAATATACTTTTCTTTATACGCCATGCGTGGTACTTTGTACATTTCTTCTTTATGTGTCCTGGCTTGTCACGAAAGAAATAACCCTTAGTTTTATATTATTGTTTCTTATGAGCTGGACCCTTAGTAGCTTCTGTATTTTTTTTTCTTTTTTTGCCCTTAAAGTTTATCCCATTAAACATGAAAATTAAAACCTTATTGACAGATATTTTAACAATATTAACTGTAAAGAGAACAAAGCAGCAAAAACAAACATGCTCTAATAAATAACCAAAGCATAAAATATAGTCAAACAATTTCAAATAATGGTGAACCCTATCTCAAGATACCTAGTACATCATTAATATTAAGTCCTTGGACAGTAATATTAACTGCAAGTGGTATTCTTGGTGTAATGATTAAACGTTGACAATAAGTTATGTCAAATAATAAGCCTATCTTTGGATCGGGTTATTATTCACATGTAAACCTTATAATTGTCACACATTTATCACCACAAGTATGTGTATAATTTGGCCAAGTATTAACCTTCCTTTGGGCCGACTAATACCCGCATGAATATACACACACAAACATCCAACATCCGTCATAGGCCATCTACGCAAGAGAGGTCACTCTGGCGACATCTTGTTTCAATGAGCCTACTTATAGAATATTAGACAACTATTGCTAGTTACAGAAGGCACCAAAAAATTTGAATGTTGACTAAATTTTACAAAACTGAATCATGTCCAAAACCTTATGTACATGCATATTTATAAAATTATTACTCAAATAGAGTAATTGAAAGCATAAGCATGAATTTTAATTTGACAAAATTGAATATTATCAACATAACAAAATTTATGTAACAATCTATTGGAATATGCATCCAGATAACAACAACAACAACAACATATAGGACATGGTGCAATTACTCCAACACGTAAAAGAAATGTCACGGAGTTCTATATTTTCTTATTATGCTTTTTTTGCATAACTTAAAGCTTGAATTATAATTAATGTAATTTAGAAAAATATGGACCGTATCGTGTCGGACACAGTCCGAGCACCAAAAAAAATGTATGGACGCACCGAAATAGGTTGTATGTTAGTGTTGTCATATCCATACCATATTGTATCTGTGTCAGTACAACCTAGAAAATTAGCCCAAGTCCATCCATAAAAGTGGCCATACACAAACTATGTCAAATACCTGCAATATTTAATTCATAATTTTATAGGCACTTAATGGTCCTTACTGATTGCTAAATCCTGTGGCATAAAGACAACAAGAAATTGCATTACAATTTTTAGTATCCTCAACTTCCATACGATGGAATATTGATGTCCACACATAATGAATTAACAAAGTAAAATCCAAAATCTTTATAATAATGTATATAATATTAAAAGCTTCTGATGCATAGTAGACTTGCTAAACTTTAGTATATATAACATTCCTCAGAGCGATCTCCTTCCTAAATATTGTATCAGAATTGACAAAGTAACAAACTTCCACCTAAAACCTTCAAAATTGAAGCAATTGCAACACTCCTTAGCAAAATATGTGCAAACAACATGGATTATAAGAGAATTTCTCGTCTTTGTCTAGCCAAATCGAGCGGCTGTAGCATTTTGCTACCAACTCACACCCATTACTTTAATGAATCTATTAACAGCTTATAATATATATATTGAGAGTATAGTTGGAAAACCGAAACCATAGTAGTGGCCGGTGGAATAGTTTGAAACTGAAGCCATATTGAAAGCGTATTATGAAATCGAATTCAATTGTTCGTTGAAAAGTCATCCAAACTAATCATTATCCAACAATTCGAACAAAATAATGATTTGATTTATATTAAAACTTAAACAATATGTATAAGAAGGAAATCTAAAATGATCGGTCATAAAAATTTGATCGAACAATTAGAACCCTAAATTAAATTAGAAAGAATTATCTAGGGTTCCAAAATAACAACAAAAATTGAATCTTGAGACTTCAAACTCATGAATCAAACAAGGAGGCTCTGATACCACATGTTAGAAATTTATTGTACCCTGTCGATTTATGAGATGAAGAACATAAATTAAATTACGGAAGCGTACCTGAATCTATTGCTAGGATTGATGGATCTTGAAGCGGTCGTCCTTTTATGGGGTTCGATCTTCCAACTTGCTACGACCCTTAACGACAAAGAAGAATCTGAATCCTTTGTCCCTCTCTTTCTGTTGATAGGGATGCAGAAGAGAAAAAAAAGAAAACCTCTCTTTTGGTGGCCGTATAAGTTGGGGACCATAACCCTAATGAATATATATATATATGTGTGTGTGTGTGTGTGTGTGTGTGTGTGTGTGTGTGTTTTGATATTTCTAATTTGGCCCCTCTTCAAATTAGATTTATCTCCGTTATCTACACATTAATTCCATGACAATTACACCCTTAAGCCAATTTTCCAAATAGACCACTTTAATTTGGCTTAATATTTAGATAGCCCAACACAATTAATTTTACATGTGTGGCCCGTATTATTGAATAATTCCAACATTTGTTATTTCTAATCTACTTCTCTCTTCTATAACTATTCTTCTTTGTAGTTTACTAGTTCATGCCTACAACCCCTTCATCTTATTATTTCGTTCAACTTAAAAGAAGAAGATAGAAAAAGCGGGAACAAGACTCACCTGTCGGCGTGTAAGATGCTCGCGTGGAGGAGACGGCAGGCTCAAGACCAGTATATGCGGCGTAAGCGAGGAAAGTTGTCTGACTTCTTATCGGTTTACGGTGTCGATCCTCGGTGACGGAAGGAGTTATGGGGAGCAATGCAGTAGTCGACAGAGAATTTGACAGAATGAAGGCCTCGGTTCGGGGTCGACGTGCACGTGGAAGCATGCTCGAGCGCTGGGCATTTGCTTGCTTATGCTGTAATGACAATAAAACAGTGGCTCGGAATGCACGGTCAGTAACTCTGTTCGGCACTGGACGGATGTAGGACGCGGTTTTGGAAAACATGCATAGAAGCTGCCACCGTGGAGGTACGATAAAGGGTCAAACGAGCGGTGCTCAGCGAACTATTCGAAGGGTTCTTAATAGCGTCTCGATTGAAGGTGTCCAGATAGGAAGATGAGAGATTTTTACTGTTATTTGTATATATATATATATATATATATATATATATATATATTCACATAAACCAGGAATTTTATTGAAAAAAGTCCACAAGGAGCGGATACAAGGCCCAGAAGCAGAGCCGGCCCGCAAGGGTTAGACCCTCCTGGCCCGAATATACCCATTCGAAATTCAAAAACAACAAACGATAAAAAGAGGGGGGAAACCGAGGCGTCCAACGCGAATGGGGGGGGCACGTGTCGTCCAACGTGGGGCCCGAGGCCTGCCTCCGTTAGGCCCGAGGGGGAAGCACGGAACCCGAGGGGTCGGGGTCGGGGCCCGAGGGGAAGCGGGTCCCAGGGGGCGCCTCGGGACGCCCGAGCACTGGGGGAGACGTCCGCCAGGGGGCGGAGGAGTCATCCGACGCCGGAAGAAGGGAGAGCCCGGAGTCCGGAGCCGGCCAGCGAGCGCATACCCCGAGGCCGACCAACGCGAGCAGAGGGGAGGAGACTCCGACGGGTGGCACAGCGGGGCTTTGACTCGCCGGGGGAGAACTGCTGGGACAGGCACAGGAGGCCTGCCGGAAGGGGAAGGAGCCCCGGGGAGATGGAGGGACCCGCTGCGAGGAGGGTGTGGCCTGAGGGGGACCTGAGACCCGGCGAAGGGGAGAGGAGCCCGCCGGACCTAGACGGAGGGGACGGCGGCCGAGATCCAACGGGGGGCGGCGCGCCGCGGGGGCCGCTGCTGCCGAGAGGGCTGGCAGCGACCACAGCGACACCACGACGAACCGGCGGGAGGACCCGAACCGCCACCGTGGGCCGGAGCCGGAGGAGGGGCGAAGATCCAGAACCACCGCAAGGTGGAGGGATCTTGCCAGTAAGCCCCGGCCGAGGAGAGAGAGAAGAGGAGCTGAGGCGGAGGCGGGGAGAGGGCATGAGAGGGAGGCGTCTGGAGGGAAAAGGTCGACAGGACGGGGGGCTCCTCGGCCGCCAGGGAGTTGTCGGGGATCCAGTACCAACGCAGGAAGAGGGGTCCTGCCATTAGGCCTCAGCCGAGGAGGGAGGAGGCGGAGCAGCGGCTACGGGCGAAGGCAGGGGGTCTGCGACCGAACCGGTGAAAGACAGCGCGAGGCAGAAGGGAGGTCCTCCGTCGCTACGGGGGGGGGGGGAGAAGCTCACAGCCGAGGCTGGGAGGGAAGCAACAAAGACGTCGAGGATCGGGGGCGGAGGAGGATCCGGCTCGGAAGGTCGCCTCAGAGAGGGGGAGATGGGGGATGGGGCCGCGACCAGAGGGGGATGCGGGCCAACGACCGAGAAGGCGGCCTGGGGTGGCTCCTGTACGGGGAGGGGCCGTGCAGTGCACGAGGCGACGAGGGGAGAAGGCGGAGGGGCGAGGAGGGAGGGGGCCAGGGACGGCTGGAGGCGCCGAACACGGCATGGCCTGCGACGCCGGGGACGGCGACTGCGTCGGGAAAGAGAGCGAAAAGGAGATGGGCCACCGCACGTCGGGAAAAGACCAGCTGGGGAGAAGCAGGGGGGCTGAGGATACCGGGGAGGGGGAGACGCTCGGCGAGGAGTGGGTCTCCCGGGGGCGGGCAGCCACCGACCGTGGCCGAGGAGCGGAAGAGCTCCTTCGAGCAGCGGAAGCCACGCCCACATCGTACTATATATAAGAATAGGTGAAGGGATGGATAGGAACAGGATTTGGTTGATGTTTATCCATAGATGAAGAAAAGATTTCTATAAATATTTTATTATATATGTTTGCCATGAAATATAAAGGACAGAACAATTATCGGAGGACTGGACTTTTACTTCACAATACAAACTCGCTTGTACAAAGAAAGCCTAGGGACGAAAACCTTGGTACAGCAGTCTAAGTACAATTGTTTATTTTAGATTCTGGGAGGTGACGATAGAGGCTCGGGAAAGCGACGGCCGCTCTGCCTTACTCCTTGGACGATCGGGTGCAGCTTTTGGACTCTGTAGAAGAACTGACGGGCGTTGACGAATAAATGCTATTTATAAGAGTGGGGGGGCCTCATTAGGGTTTATAATGATTGCCTATTCTTGAAAGTCGGCGGCTAAGGATCATTAAATCTAGGCCGTTCATCGAGATTTGAGCAATAAATGTGATTGCATCAAATCTTTTGTAGATAATTAATGTTGATTGGCATGAATCCTCCTGATTTGTCATGCCAACCTCGGATTTCTCGCCACATGTCTTTAATTGGCTTATTTGCAAATGATCTGATTTGATCCTAATATTTTTTTGGGATTCACTGAGAGATTTTGATCAATCTGATGCCACCTGCCCTGCTATCATGCCACGTGTCTGAGCCGCAGGAAAGTTGGGCCGCAGGAAAGTTGGGCCGCATAAAGATGGCCACATGTCAAGGCTGCCTAAGAGTGGCCCCTTCTGAACATTTGGACGGCATGGTAATGATTTGAGCCGCATGAGTATGAGTGAACCGCATGGGGATGGTCTTCGTGGGCCGCATGGAGCTGTCCTTCATGAGCCGCATGGGGCTAGTCTTCATGAGCCGCATGGGGCTAGTCTTCGTGAGCCGTATGGGGCTAGTCTTTGAGCCGCATGGGACTGGTCTCCGTGAGCCACATGGAAGAGTCCCCGCTTGGGCCGCATATAACTGTCCACGTGTCAAAGCCGCATGACAGTTCACTACTAAAATATGCTATATTAGCGACGTGTTTTAACGACGTAAGAAAATAACGTCGCTATATATGTAATATAGCGACTCCCGTCATGTGACGTCGCAAATCGTCGCTAACTAGCGACGTTCAGCGACATTACATAAATTATGTCGCAGAACAGCGACGTTCAGTGGCAGAGTATTAATATATGTCGCCATATAATAAAATTTTGCGACGTTTAGCGACGTCTTTAGTTGACGTCGCTAAATGTTTTACTTAAGGCACGCTGTTTCCTTTTCCCCCTCACTCGAAAATTTCCAAAATTTTTAGAATCCCTCCCCCCCCCGCGACTCTCCCCCCCCCGGCGACTCTCTCCCCCCCCCCCCGCGACTCTCCCCCCCCGACTCTCTCCCCCCGCCCCCGGCGACTCGCTCCCCCCGCCCCGGCGACTCCCTCCCGCTCCGACGAGCTCCTCCTCCCCCAATCCGAGATCCTCCTCCTCTCCCTAGCTCCTCCTCCTCCTCCCTCTTCCTAAGGTAAACCCTAACCCTAACCCTAACTCCTCTCCCTCCTCCTCCTCCTCCTCCTCTTCCTCTCACACACACACACGGACACACACACACGGACACACACAACAGACACACACACATACGGACACACACACACACACACACGGACACACACACACACACACAGACACACACACACACACAGACACACACATACTGACACAGATTTTATCATATTCTTCTTGTGCTCTTTTTCATATTATTATTCATGTGTTATTTATATGTTGTATCTCTTTACATGTATATATATATATATATATTTGTGTGTGGTTGTATATTTATTTGGGGTTATGGTTGTGGGAATGTTGAGAGGTTTTGATTGTTGTGTAGTTGTTGTTCTTGTTGTTGTTGTTGTTGTTGTGTGGGTGATGATATTGCTCCATCGTCTTTTATTGGTTGTATTGCTTGTTAGACTTTTATTGTTTGTAGACTTTTATTGATTGTAAACTTTTATTGGTTGTAGACTTGTTTTGCCATTTATCTGCGACGGGGATGACGAATATACCTACGCTGGGTTATAAGCGATGATCTGATATACAAAGGAGGTTCTGCCCAAATTTTAAAAAAAATAATGTGTATTTTTGTGATGATGTGTGTCTGTGTTTACAGTGAATGTGAAATACAGTGTTCGGAACCATCGACAGTTTCGATTACTGTTGTATGTTTTATCTTGGATAGAAAGAGCAACAGTTCAGGGTGTACTTCTGAGAGCTTCATTTTCACGGCCTTCACTTTCTCGGGACGTCGTAAAGGATCCCGAGAAGGTGAAGGACGTGAAGAGGAAGCTCTGAGAAGTGCACCCTTAACTGTTGCTCTTTCTATCCAAGATAAAATATAGAACAGTAAGCGAAACTGTCGATGGTTCGAACACTGCACTTCACACACACTGTAAACACAGACACACAGCAACAAAAATAGCAATTATTTTTTTATAATTTTTTTTATACAATCTGCGACGTATAGCGACGTTCTGCGACGTCTAGCGACGGAGAGTGAACGTCGCTATACGTCGCTAACTTGCGACGTGATGTCGCTATACGTCGCTAAAGTGCTGACGTGGGATATCATCATATCTTTGTCGCCAGACGTCGCTAAAGTGCGGACGTCGATAACTTTGTCGCTAGACGTCGCTAACGTGCTGACGTGGCTGACATGCCATGTCATCATATCTAAAGTTCAATGCGTCGCTAAGTTGTCGCCCTACGTCGCCAATCTGGCGACATACTCTATAGTCGCTAGACGTCGCTAATTTTGCGACGTCTAGCGACAAGTTAGCTTACGTCGCAAATAGCGACGAACTGCGACGAATTGGTCATCTGCGACAAGCCATTACGCGACGTCAAATTTTCGTCGCTAAATCCGTCGCAGTTTAGGTTTAGCGACGGATTTTCCTCATTTAGCGACGTATTCTAACGTCGCTAATATGGGGTATTTTAGTAGTGGTTTCTGAATCTCGGGAGATTGTGTCAGAGTGTCACGACCCGTACCCTAGAGTAAGGGCACGAGACGTGGGTACGTCCAGCCTACGCCGCAGTATCGGCGGTAGAACGCTGTCCTAGGTCAACATACATCTAACATATATATCTAAACAGTTTATACTCTCCGAATGGGGGGACATAGCAGTAATAAACTCAATCACAACTAAGGAAGAGATAGCACGATATGAAATAGAACTCAAGGAAATAAATAGATGAAAAGTAGTCTAAGATAATCCCAGCAATATCCAGAAGTACATGGTCTCAGATACAGAATGAAAGAATATATACAACTCTGAACTCCAAATAGAGTCTAGCTAAAACATGCCTCAAGACTACATAAAAGATAGATAAGCCTAACTAATCTAGTCTAGGCAATCGGGGTGATATCCTCAGCTAGAGCTGGGTCCTCCTGAGGGTCCAGCTCGCAGGTGTCATCTAAGGCTGCCCCGTAGTAAGTATCCAGACCAGCCTCCTTCTCGTCCTTTGTAATATTTTCAACAGGTCCAGTCAGGACAATAGCGAGCACAGTACATCTCAACAGTTTATAGCAGGTTAGGAGATATAATCATGCAGTAAAGTAAGATACAAGTACTGAAAGAAGTACAGTATGTAATCAGAGAGAGATAGCTGTAATAGAAATATCTCCTATAAATAGAGAACTAACATGTGGCTAGTGAGTTAGAGTACAATATAGACATGTAAATGGCATAGGAGATTCTGATGCTACACTATGGAAGATATTCTGATACTACACTACTTGGATAGTATTTACATGTCTATTTCTACTTCCCCGTACCCTCAATCAGTACACAAGGATCCAACCAAGTTATGTTATGATTCCACGCAAAGCCCCGAAGGGTGGTACATGGAAGTCCCAAAAATAAAGATTCTAGGATACCCAGTGAATGGGATAAGAGATTCTAGGAGACTCTGTGATCATAAGAGTATATGTCACAAGTGATCGAAGAACATGTGAAGCATAGTGATACGACATGTAAGTAAAACGCACAGAACATGTAGTACCCGATGCTCCCTAAGGATAATATCTCAAGAAGGGATCCGTATAGTACCAATCCGTGTGACCAATGTGACAGTACAAGTAAAGTAATCTACTGCAGGAAATAATTCTAAGCAGGATATGAAATGATCAGAGAATGTACTCTCCTGGTATCTGAGTGTCCAATATGAAAGTACTGTCCGAGGAGTGGTGTCTGGCTCTTAATCAGAACAGCACAAGTCACAACAAGTCCAAAATGGTATAATGAAGTTCTACTATGCATTCTACATGATTCTAGGTCAATCTAGGCCAAAGTCAACTCTTGGTCAACTCTGATCAACCGTAGAAGTCAAACTAGGTCAAACTAGCCTATACTAGTCTAGTAAGTCAAACCTATATCTAAAACCTATCACTCTTGATATATACATATATTGCAAATCTAACCATACACACCTATATTGTAATACACATATAGTTCACGCAAATTATATGTACATGGTGCTTATGTGTATAAACCAATCCAACATATACATCCAAGTAGGTATCCATACTAGATACCCAAAAAGATACACAACCCTAATATATATATATATATATATATATATATTATATATATATATTATATAATATATATATATACACATATTATATTATATAACATCACATATTATAATACATTATATAGTATGTATAAGGAAGATAGAGAGTTAGAGGGGAAGAGTGACAAGTGTCACATGAGTGTACAACCTAGTGTAGGGTGTCAATGTGTGACTGCAATGTGTGTGTTAGAGTGTAGCTGTGTGTGTGTGTGGCAAGATAAAAACAGTGTGCAGGAACTACAAAACAGTGAAAGAGAGAGGAAAGTGTGTGTGTATTTGAGGGAGGCAATGTGGGAGTGATATGAAATAGTAGAGAGCAATGTGTGTATGTAGCTGTGTGAAACCTGGAAGGTAGTGGCAGCAGTCATATAGTATAGAACTTGAGAGTTCAAGCCCAAAGGAAACACAATTCAGCTAACACATGGCAACCATCAATACACCCTATTAAAACTCAGTTTTCAATCATAAGGTCAAACCACATTCCTAAAATTGGAACCTTTCTCAGATTTCAGGTTAACTAAGAAGGAAAAGAAAGGAAGGGAATCATTTCCCAGGTTTCAAACCTATTTCAGATTTCAGTTTAAGGAATCACTTATTGCATTTAAGGAAACAGGGGAAAGGAAAAAAAAATATTTCAAGACTCAAACCTGAGTTTAAAATCAGTTTCCAAACACCACTTGAATCCCAGGTTTGAGTCTATATCAAAACTCAGATTTCATCATCATCCCAACAGTCAATTACTAATGAAGTTATCAGGTAAAGGAAAAAAGAAATCAACATTACACCTACACAATCTTAGATATCTAACATGACAGGAATGTAGGCATTGTGTACATGTGACTGTGCAATTGAAATGGGAACTAATACTCAGGAATAGGGCCATAGTGATTTGTTTTAAGGTTTTCATCAATTAGTTAAATACCAATGTAGTTCCCAGATTTCATGGTCAGCTCATCTTAGGTTTTCTATAAATACAAGAATAGAAAATCGATACATGTGACCATGTTCAACACTTGTGCATATATATTTCTATATATTCGAATCCTACACCAACAAAATTAGTTCAATATTTAAAGGACAATGAAGTGTAACATAAAATAGGAAGACAGGGACTTATTCTCAGTTCTCAGGTTTATGAGGGAAACTCAGGGTTGCAACAAAACCCAGTTTATGGAAAACCACAGGCTCTATAGTTCAAAAGGAAGGGGTTCAACAGTCCCTATTCATTTGAACCAAGTCAAAAGCTCAAACTACATCCACATGCCATAAAACCAATTTAATTGTAAAACTAAACCACATATGCACTAACAAACATGTGGAGGGGAAAATTTACAGTGAAGAACATAGTACAATAGGTAATTTGATCATTAGAAAACTGAAAGAAACAATATCGGAATGGTTGGTATCAGGAATATCCTTACACTAATCATTCGAAACAAACTTCCACTTAAGGAATGACTTAATCATGAAACTAATATTTAACAGAGATTAACTACACATATTGCATTTATCTAATCAAAATAAAAAGGATTTAAAACACCAAAACAATTTACACAGGAGCACAAATATGAACACTGGAAACACACAGTGCACGACACATGCACTATCGATTTTCTCCCTCGATATGACACGGGGACACGTGGGACTTGACACACGGGGTGTCAGTCATGGCCCCAGGCTACGTGTCGAGTTTCGTGTCAATACAATACGTGTCGTGTCCGCTATAGCCCCCGAGTAGCAGGGGAAGACTGTAGCGCGTGCGCGTGTGAGCACCGCGTGTGCACGTGTCCGATTCGACACGACGCGACACCAAATCCACACCAGTCCACTGGAAACATGTAAGCAACATAAAAACAATATTTTCCAATCAATTACTTTCTAGAAATTAACCTGAAATGCCCTCAGTGGCATTTTGATAAACACCTAAGCTACAGTCCTGATACGTGTCGAAATGGACACGAAACTTACGAATCCCGACACGACACCAATGCATACACTTAGGGGACCCCTAGGGCTTCCTAATCATGAAGATAAAACGAAATTTCATGGAGAAATGAGAAAGTTACCTATTCTTGAACTCTCAAGAAAAATCCCCAATCAATAGCTCTTGTCTTGATGT
>JANAVB010038653.1:0-137014 GCA_029216955.1 Iris pallida | reverse complement strand
GCCATTGAAATAAAAAGCACTAACATGAAAGGTGGAGAGAGAGAGAGTTATACCTCACGAAAATTGGATATGTTGTAGAGAAGAACGATCTCCGCATGATTCCAAATTTTGGAAGGATTTCACCAAGTAGATAGGAAGCAATGGGTTGGTGAAGAACTAGGGTTTGGAGGAGTTTCGGGCGGCTGGAGCTGCTGTTTGAAAGTTTGGAAGCAATGAAAGAGAAGAAGCTCTCGGTTCTGTATATATACATATACACCCTCAACCGAACTCGGGCCGAATTCGGTCAGAGCTCTGGCCGAATTCGCCTAGGGTTCTTTCAAAGTTGATTTTGTGCTACTTTCTTTTTCATTGACTCGTTGCAAATATTTAATTCAAAGATTAGTTATTTTAGTCTTCAAATAACATAATTAATAATATTTTATGAATTAAATATCGTTACACAGCGACTGTCTCAGATTAGCTGTAGGAGTACTGTCCCAGCTGGCGGAGGTTCACCGGGGAACTCTTAAGTACCGCTTCGCTTCAACCGTAGTTGTGGTGACAGACAGACTCTTTATTAGCTTGTCTCTAACACAATTTTTGCATAATGATATATAATCATAAAATAAAATCAATTAATATTATTGACGTCCAAAATTCCTAATTCTCGACGTAAATAATTGAAACGATCTTCCGCTAGAGGTTTATTGAAGATGTCAGCTAATTGATTTTTAGTATCTATGTACACAAGGTTTATATCTCCATTTTGATGATGATCTCTAAGAAAATGATGTCTAATCTCGATATGTTTAGTACGAGAATGACATACAGGATTCTTAGTCAAATTAATGGTGCTCGTGTTATCACAAAAAATGGGAATATGTGTGAAAAATAAATCAAAGTCTTGTAGGGTTTGTTTCATCCACAAAATCTGAGCGCAACAACATCCTGCGGCGATATACTCAGCCTCTGTTGTTGATAAGGCTACAGAATTTTGCTTTTTACTAAACCAAGAGACTAGAGCCTTGCCTAAGAAATGACATGTACCGCTAGTACTTTTTCTATCAACCTTGCATCCCGTAAAATCTGCATCCGAATAACCAATAAGGTCAAAGGATTTAGTTTTGGGATACCACAAGCCGACAGAAGAAGTGCCCTTAAGGTATCGGAAGATACGCTTAACTGCGGTTAGATGTGATTCCTTTGGGTTAGCTTGAAAAGGTGCACACAGGCAAACACTAAACATTATATCTGGACGACTAGCAGTTAAGTAAAGTAAACTACCAATCATACCTCGATACTTACGTGTGTCGACTGGCTTGCCTTGTTCGTCAGAATCAAGTTTTATTGAAGTTGCCATCGGAGTGCCAATAGGTTTGACATTGTCCAGATCGAACTTCTTTAGCAAATCTTTTGTGTACTTAGTTTGATTAATGAACGTCCCATTGTCGGTTTGTTTGATTTGCAATCCGAGAAAGAACTTCAGCTCTTCCATCATGCTCATCTCAAACTCATTCTACATACACTTAGAAAATTCTTGACAAAGAGATTCATCAGTGGATCCAAATATGATATCATCAACATAAATTTGAATTAAAAGCAGCTTGCCATTAAAAGATTTAATAAAAAGTGTAGTATCAACCTTTCCTTTTGAAAAATCGTTGTCAAGTAGAAAAGAGCTTAGACGGTCATACCAAGCACGAGGGGCTTGTTTCAAACCATATAAGGCTTTCTTCAACTTGAAAACATGGTCAGGATTTTTGAAATCCGTGAAACCTGGAGGTTGTGCTACAAAAACTTCTTCTTTTATAAAGCCATTTAGAAAAGCACTTTTTACATCCATTTGAAAAAGTTTGAAATCATGAAAACATGCAAATGCACATAACATTCGAATGGATTCTAATCTCGCAACTGGGGCATAAGTCTCATCGTAGTCGATACCCTCTTCTTGATTGTATCCTTGAGCTACGAGTCGAGCCTTGTTACGAGTTACTAAACCATCCTCATTTAGTTTGTTTCGGAATACCCAACGGGTGCCAATGATCGGATGATCAATAGGCTTGGGAACAAGTTCCCAAACTTGATTCCGTTCGAATTAGTTCAATTCCTCTTGCATGGCATCTATCCAGAAACTATCACTACATGCTTCATCAATAGATTTAGGTTCTAGTTGTGAAATAAAAGCAACACTAGAAACAATATCTTTACTGGATGATCGAGTACTTACTCCCTTGGTAATATCACCAATTACCAAATCTTTTGGATGATCAGCTGTGAATTTTAACCTTTTCGGTAGACTCTGTAGGTAGCTGGTTCCTGGATCTCCTCTAGGGGGTTCAGCTAGTGCAGAGCTTGGTTCAGGTTCAGCTGATGTTGAACTTGATGTAGACAGATCTTCATCACTATCATCGAGAGATATTTGGTTCATTTCATCAAAAGTGACGTTGATTGATTCTTCGATGATCATGGTACGTTTGTTGAAGACTCTGTACCCTTTGCTCTTTGCCGCATAACCTAGAAATATACCTTCATCGGCCTTTTCGTCAAACTTTCCCAAATTGTCTTTAGTATAAAGAATAAAGCACTTACAGCCAAATATCTTAAAGTATGAAACTGAAGGAATTCTATCAAACCATAACTCAAATGGAGTCTTCTTCGATTTGGGTCGAATTAGAACTCTATTGAGCACAAAGCAAGCTATATTGACAGCTTCAGCCCAGAAGTATTTGGGTAGGCTAAATTGATTTAACATCACTCTGGCCATTTCGGTTAGAGTTCTGTTCTTACGTTCCACAACTCCATTTTGTTGTGGAGTTCTAGGGCAGGAGAACTCGTGTATGAAATCGTGTGTGTCACAAAATTGCTCGAAATCAGTATTCTCGAATTTGCCTCCATGATCGCTTCTAATTCGAGTGATCATGTAACCTTTTTTATTTTGTACTTTCTTGCAAAAGGCGACAAATTCGAATAATGCGTCATTCTTGCGTGTCAAGAAATATACCCACGTGTATCTAGAAAAATCATCTATAATAACAAATGCATATAATTTACCTCCGAGGCTAGCAACTCTGCTAGGACCGAATAAATCCATGTGTAGCAATTGTAGAGGTCTAGTAGTACATACTGCGTTTACAGACTTGAATGTGGATCTGGTAGCCTTGTTCTTTTCACATTGGCTGCATACCGAATCCTTCTTGAATGTTATGTCTGGTAAACCGCGTACTATCTTCTTTGTGGATAATCTTGAAATTGTATCCATGTTTGCATGACCGAGTCTCATGTGCCATAGATGACTCTCATCACTTTTGGCCATTAAGCATCTACCTGAAATGTTAGCTTCTTCCAACAGATAGAAAACATATATATTGTCTTCCCTGATTCCTTCAAAGATAGTACTACCAGTTGAGCTATCAACTATAGTACATTTGTCTTTGCCAAAGTTGATACCATAACCATGATCAGCTAGATGACTTATGCTGAGCAGATTATGTTTCAACTCGGTAACCAGACAGACATCTTTAATCACTGGATAGGGAGACTTACCAACATCACCGATACCAATAATATACCCTTTCAAATTATTACCGAAGGAAACATAACCTTCCTTCTTCTTCTTCGACAGTGTTGCAAATAGGGTAGCATCACCGGTCATATGCCGTGAGCAACCGCTGTCGAGGATCCATTTGTTTCTAGCATGTGAAGGGTGTTCCACCTACAAAATAGTTTGCAGATGAAACCTTTGGTACCCATTTCTTGTAGGGTCCTGAATTGTTAGCTTTAGGTATCCAAGCATAAATATTTAAATCTACAAGCTTTTTCATCCTACATGCAGATGATATATGACCAATGAGGCCACAATAATGACATTGTGCATGTCGAGTGTTGAAAGCTGAGTGGTGTGCATGGTTGGTAGGTTTGGGTTTTCTAGTATAGAAGAATGCATACCTATGATCATGTTTGGGCTTAACCTTTTGGGGTAAAGGTTTTGTATGGTTTGGTCTGACAGTGTTTGGCTTGGGAATGTTCCGAATTCTCGGTAAGTGACACGTGTTAGGATAGGAAGCAGCAGGCTCAGGCTGTTTTCCTAACCTAATTTCCAACCTTTTAGAGGTGTCATATAACTTAGTATAATCAGAAGTGAGTGATTCCATTCTGATTTGTGCAGATTGAAGACTTTTCTTTTCTCTAGAAAGATCTTCTCTCAATTGGTCTATAATCTTGTCTTTCTTTTCGGATGACTGTTTAGTCTCGTATAATAAGAGCTTTATAGAGGAAAGCTCACCAGACTCACTAACATTAGCTCTAACCTCAGCTAGTAGGTCAGTAAGTCTTCCTATTTCTCCTTTGTACTCTTTGAGTACCTTCTTAGCGGTCTGATATTTACTATGCAGTTTCCTGTAGTCAAGCATCAGGTCACTGAAGGCATCTTCTAATTGCTCAAAGGTGAAGTCATCATATGTTTCTACAGGTTCAGTAGGTACCTGATCGATTGCCATGAAGCAGATGTTTGCAGCGTCCTCTGAATGTTCATCTTCTGAGTCGCTAGCTTCACTCTCATGCCATATGCTGGTGTTGGCATATTTCCGAGACGTTGATCTTTTCAGGTTGCCTTTTTTATACCTGTTGTTCTTCTTGCTCGATGATGAGTTGATGGGACAGTCCTTCTTCATATGTCCCTTCTTCATGCAGCCATAGCAGACAGCATCTTCTTGGTACCAGTTGTTGCTGTTGTTCTCTTTGACTCTCTTCTCATGTCTCATGAATCTTTTGAACTTCCTTGCTAGGAGAGCTTGATCTTCAGCGTCAGATCTACTGCTGTCTGAGTCATCTTCAGCAGCTTTTCTGTGCTGAGCTTTGAGGGCGATAATCTTCTCCTTTGGTGCAGGTTCTTCAAAATCTTGTAGCTCCAGTTCATGAGTGAGTAGTTTACTCATGAGTACTTCAAGTGACATTGTAGTGAGGTCGTTTCCTTCAATGATAGCTGTAGCCTTCGGAATCCAGTTCTTGGTGAGAGCTCGCAGGAGTTTGCGAATCTTTTCGTGGTTACTGTAATCTTTGCCTAAGGAGGACAAAGGGTTTACAATATCCAGGAACCTCTCGAACATTTGTGTGACTGTTTCATTTGGCTTCATTTTGAACGCCTCGTACTCTTGAGTAAGTCTGCTGACTTTTGACTCCTTGACTTGAGTCGTGCCTTCATGTGTAACTTCGAGAAGCTTCCACACACCATTTGCCGTTGTGCATGTAGATACCCTGTTAAATTCTGTTCTGTCTAAGGCACAAAAAAGAGCATTAATGGCACGTGCGTCAAGACTGGCCTTTTTCTTTTCTTCCTCTGTATAACTGCTTTGGGGTTTTTCAACCAAAACTCCCTCGATATTTATACGAGGTGGCTTCTGATAGCCATCAAGAACAATAGCCCATAAGTCAAAATCAAGAGATTTTAAGAAGAAACTCATCCGTGTTTTCCAATAAGTGTAGTTAGTACCATCAAACAGAGGGGGTCTGTTTGTGGCCTGACCTTCACTTGTGAATTTTATAGTAGCCATGTGATGTGCTGTGATCTAATAAATAATGAATAAATAATAGCACTGTTACCTCGCTTTACCTGTAACACCCGCTCTGATACCAATTGTAGGAACGATATAGTAAAGCGTAATACTCTAGAGGGAGGGTGAATAGAGTTGGCAGCGGAATAATGCTAAATAAAAAATGTTAGCAACACAATCACAGTATATAATCACAATTGAAATAATGTAAAGGCAGAGTTCAGAAAGCAAACACAAAGACAGCGATGTATACTGGTATCCCTCTGTTGAGGACTAATCCAGTCGGTAGAACTCTTGCTACCAGTTGAATCCACTATAGAAAAAATTGCAAGTTTTCTTACGAAGTCCTTGCAACTTCTACAACGCGAGCTTTGATACGAAGAACTCGTCCAACTTTAAATTTGAAGAGGTATTCTTCAATCAAGCCTTCTGATTACAATCTCTCAGAAACTTCTAGACCATACCGCACTGGCAAATCAACTAGAGGATTGTAACTGGCTTGGGATCTGAAAATGAAAGCTCTAGAAAACTCTTTGGAAGGCAGAAAGTTTTTTAGATAGAGAGAAGATTGAAAGTGAATGAGTGAATTGAAATGATCGAAATCCATCTCTATTTATAGGAATTCCAAAGGGAGAACTCTGTCAGAATTCGGGCAGAATTTGGGCAGAACTTGATGAGCAAATCTCGGTCAAATTCGCAACTACAGGAGGACCAAGTTCCAGAGAATTTCAAAAATCAAACGGCCACCAACCGAACTCTGGCCGAACTCTGGCCGAACTCTCGCCGAGTTCTGTCAGGGTTAGGTTAGGGTTTTTAAAACAGATTTTTGGTGATTTTTGAAAACCTTTTTGAAAACCTTTTTGTAAACATTTTGATAGGTCATTTTAAAAATATTTTGAACTATTTGGGAGTAGCCTATTTGCCAGCACGACTCGGTGTACAATGTATTCCTAGACTCAAATAAAGTGAAAAAATTACATTGTATAGGAAGTACAGACTCAAGTAGGCAAACAGATCTTCAGTCTTGAACGGAGTGAATATCTAATCTTGCTTATGTCCAAGAAGCTGAGATGTCCCAACAAGCTTCGTATATCCAGACAGAGTTTTGATCAATTATTAAAATCAGGTTGACTATGACCAATGGGCCAACAGCAGCGACTCCCGTTCTTCGTCTGCTAGGCTTCTACTGACGAAAATTGGTTTTGGAGAAGATTCGCTGCCGATGTCAACTTGTATGACTTCATCTTCAGTAGGAGGTTCTCTTAGTTCGAATCGTTTTTCCCATTGTGCATCCAATTGCTGGGCCCACGGCTCTAGCTCGAGGATCTCGGGGATGTCTTCGTCTTCTTCGTAAGCGTCGGCGAATGCCATGTTGACTGTCATGACTCGTCTGAACACATCTCCGATGCTGGTATCCGAGTCCGAAGTTGGTAATCCGGTTGAATGTGACTGCCAGTCGCATTCTTCATCTGAACTCTCAGGGGTCGTAGTAGGCATTACATACCCTAACCCGTATCGAGTTTTGCTATAGTAGTCCCGTGGTTTGCCCGCCGGGACCGACGGCTTCAAAGGTAATCGTCGCCCAGTACCGTAGTTCAAACCTGGCATCGTCTCCAAATCATACCCCTGTTTCTGCATGAGATATTTGGATTGGGTGTTATAAAGATACAGAGGCAGTCTTCCGGCATCTGACCCGAGGTCGGCTTCCTCTATGGTGAAGGAATGCGGGTTGTTCGTCCGGCCGAAGATGATCGGATGATCCTCTCCCTCGATTATTCGGTAAGCATCTTCTACTGGAGTAAGCTGGATCGCGGTGTACACATTTGTCACTTGTGTGTGTAGGTGAGTGCCTATACCGCTTTCCATAGCATATATTGTACATAGCTTATTGAGCTCGGTGTAGTTCAAAGATAACCCTTTATTGATGAAGTAAGGTATCTTTTCCAGGAGGATTACATCATCAGCGGAGGGAACATCAGTGTGGGCAGCCACATACTTGGCTAACTCTGGTTCCTCTTCGGCTACCCCCTGTGTGAATGAAGACTGAGAGGACGTCTTGGGAAGCTTGATTGTCAGTGGTTCAGTTGATGGAGCAGAGCGTGGAGTTTTTGGCAGACTAGCGACCCCCAGTTTGGCATTTGATGTGGAGTGAGGAGTGGCTGGTTCGCTAGAAGTGTCAGACCTTGCATCGGGGTGATGACCCTTCTTGGGAAGGCGTATCGTCAGCTGCTTGTCGGAGGGATTGAGCTTTCCCGTTTGGGGTTGACTGACTCTCGGCAGTCTGATTGTCAGTGGCCCCGTTGTGGGTCTCGGCACTTGGCCGGACCTTGGCAGCCGGATCATCATCTGTTCCTCTTGCGCCGAGAGGCTGATCGCGTCCTTCCACAGAGTGGCAGTAAGGGGTGCGGACTTGCCCGATTTGCGAGCTTGGAGGTGGATCGTCAGGGGTCCTTCTGATCCCGTGGTCGTTTCGGTACCGACTTGTTCATTTCCTTCATCAAGGTGCCTCTTCGACTTTTCGTATAGGCAGGAGTCTGAGTAGTAAGATTCGACCCCATTGAAGGGATCGATGTTAGCAAATTCCGTATTCATAAAGCCGTGTTTGTCGACATATTTGAAGCACTGGTGTAGCGTGGAAGGCACGATCATGTAATCGTGTATCCATGGGCGCCCCAAGAGGATGTTGTAAGAAGTATCTTCATCTATGACGTAGCAGGTGACTTCGGATTGGAGGTCGCCAATTTGACACTTCAGACGAATCTTCCCAATAGGGTAGCTCCTGCCCGAATTAAAACCGCTGATGGCGGTGCTTGTAGGTGTCAGGCGATGCATTGGGATACGGAGATGATGTAGCAGACCCTTCGGGATGATGCTTATGGAAGAGCCAGGATCTATGTGCATCCGATCCACCTTCACGTCGTCGATGTATCCCGTGTAGTATAGCGGACGATCGTGTAGGTTGGTTTTGATGAGCATGTCCTGCGGAGTAAAGACAATGATGGACATTGATCCCGTGTAGGCACTGTCTTGGAGATCCACGGGTGAGTCCTCCCCGGTGAGGTTGGATTGAGCCAGCTAGATATCGGCATTTTGGAGTGCTTCGCTTAATGCAATACGAACATCCTTGGAGAGTCTTAGGAGTTCGTATAGTGACAACTTGGCCGGTGTGTTAGCCAATTGCGCTAAGATGTCAAAGTTGTAGGGCCTCTCTAGCCCTTGTGCTGCCTCCTTTCGGAGGGATTTGTCGAAGCGAGTCTCCTTCGGCCTAGGCTCGTCGGTCGTCGAAGGCTGAGTCGGTCCCAGAGCATCAGTTGTAGCGGGTTGATGATTTTCAGCTGGATTGTCAACCACAGGTTGGGATTGTGCTCCGGACCGCGTGACGATGGCTGCAGCTTCCTCGTTGTCTGTCGAGATTGTGAGGCAGGTCCTGACTTTTCTACTTTTCTTTTTCGGTAGAAGATAGTGTGGGCCGAGTCACTTCTGATACCAAGTCTGGATGGATCCACATGACCTTCCCTCGTAATGTGGTGAGGGGTACTAGAACGGCAGCCTGATCTCGGGGAGGTGGAAGATTGGTAATCTCCATTGTCGCTAGAGGGACGGGGACCACCCCGTCTTGAGTCTCCGTCGGAGGGAAGCTACCGAATTGTACGGACACCATATTGGCCGCCACGGTTACCTCTTCGAAATCGATGGCCAGAGCGTTCGAATCGATGAGGTTTTGGATGTACCGTTTCAGCTGGTAGCAATCGTATGTAGCATGATGGACATAGCGATGATAATGGCAGTACTTTGGATTCTCTATCTCTGTCGGCCGCGGTTCCCATCTTGGTGGAGGGAGCTGAATCCTGTCCCCTTGTATGAGCATGTCCAAGATGGGCTTGACGTGACCGTCTTCGAAGGAGTAAGTAATTTGCGGCCATTGTTTGTCTGCGGGCTTCGGCTCAGGTTTTTGTGCTGTATCGGCCACCATAGCCTGCTTTCCCTTGTTGTCCCGATTGTTGGAGGGGCTACCCCCATTATCGTTGTTGGGACGCTTGCCCTTGTTTTCTCCTTCTGAAATGTGCAATCCCAGTTGGCGAGCCTTCTTCAGTCGTTCTTCGGTGCTTGTGACGCTGATGATGAACGTTTTCCAATCTTTGAATTGACTTTCGCCCATCCAGAGACTGATCGTTAGGAGCAGTCTCTTTTGGCAAATTTCAATTAAAGAGGAATCTGGATTTCCGGAGGGCAGCTTCATGGCGGTTTGGCGGAACCGCTCAATATAGTTCCTTGTCAATTCCTTCTCCCCTTGGACGACGTCCATGAGGGTGGACATGGTGACGTCCTGCCCTACTTCGTAGAATCTCTTCAAGAACAGGCGCTTGAAGCCGGCGAAGGAGTGGATGCAGTTGTCCGGCAGATTGCGATACCAGTCGAAAGCGACTCCTTCCAATGCCCCAATGAATAATCGCGTGAGAATAGCATCATCATGGGGCAGATGGTCAGTGGTGACCTCGAAGTAAGTGATGTACAGACTTGCTGAGGTCTTGCCATCATATGGGTTGATATTGAACGGCTTATATTTTGGTAGGAATGGAACATCCCTCCATTCGGCAGGGTATGGTTGCCGCATTCTGAGGTCTTGAGCGTTTTCTCGGGCATGGAACATGGCTCGAAGCTCCTGGACCTCTCTTCTTACATCTCGGGCCTCATCTGTTGTGGTAGGGGCTGTTATTTCGGGAGGATTATTGCCCGGGTTTGGTGCTGCTTTGTTCGAGTCCGCATTGACTGTGAGACCCGTGCTTGTTTGGCCAGGCGTTCCTCCTTGCAGAGTTGGAAGAGCGACTTTGATTTTATCTACAGACTTGACCAAGGCCTGCAGTATAGCCTCCAAAGTGTCGATGTATTGGCGATCGCTGGAACCACCTTGGTTGCTGTCCGTCATGAGCACCGTCCTTACATGAGGAGTGATAGAAGGAACGGTAGAGGATGTGCCCTCCGAGTCGTACTCATGCACCGAGAAGTCATCGGGGTAGGTAGGAATGTTTCTTCGAGCTCGGACTCGGAGGGAACGGTATCCCCAGCCTCGGAGCTTGCTTCGTCTTGAGAGCCATGGATGTCCTCGGGGACTTCAGCGACTGTTGTACCTGATGGTAGAGTTGTTTGTCCGAGCTCGGCTCCTTGAAACATCGGATTGTTGTGGATGTTTGGAGGAGTGCTACCCCAAGTTCCCATGACCCCCAGGGATGTAGATGATGAGTTTCCCATTGCAGCAGATTTCGTCTTTGAACGGGTGTGTTGGAATACTCCGGTGGAGGATAACCGTTTAGACGACAGTTTCTTAGCTGTAGTGGTTGATATCTTGGGGCTGGAGATGCTTGTCTTCTTTCCTCTCCCCTCGGCGGGGACTTTCTGAGCGGAATTGCAGGAGACAATAGGAGGTGCCTCGTCTTCTGAGCTCGGATGTTGTAGTCTTTGGAAGACAGACGGCCGGTCTTCCATTGCTGCCATGTTGTTGCAACAGCAGTTGACGATGATTTGGGTGCAATGATGTCTAAGTGAGGACTCTTTGCACGCCGAGGCTCCTTCTCTTTCCTTGTACTTGTGGAGGATCACCTCACGCAGGTCAGAGGAACCACTTTGTCCGTTCGTCGTCGGGGGCTGGACTCGAGCGGTTCTATACAACTTCCCATCAGAGGCCCGTGTGATAGTCAACGGGACGCCCCAATAGTCAGAGGTTGGGACAGCTGACTGGGCTTGATGAGCCCGCGCTGTCCTAGACTTCCTCTTTTTAGCACTTACGGGTGCGTAATAGGAGGAGTCCAAGTTGAATACCACAGAGTCTGGCTTATCATCCAGAGAACCATCAGGGTCAGGACCGCATGAGAGACGGTCGAAGACTGATCGAGAGAAGCATGGAACAGACGCTATGTGGCTAGGATTGGGTACCGTGCAGGCTGTCTGCATGCGGTTGTCTTCTGCCGTCGGATGAGATGTTTTTATGCGGCTAGGAGTCACGACCGTGCAGGCTGGCCGCATGCGGTTGGCAATTGTGGCCGTATGGGTTTTTCGCAAGTGATTGACTTTCTTAGCCGTATGAGTTTCATCCATGTAGTTGGCAGCTGTAGTCGCATAAGCTATGCGGCTGACAGATGTGGCCGCATGAGTTTTCTTTGTGCGGCTGGCGGATGTAGCCGCATGAGCTTTCTCCCTGCAGCTAATACCCTCATGCGGCTTGGATCGCATAGAGTTCCTCTTTGCCCCTACAAGTCCAGCATCATAGTGTTTTCTTCTGTCGGACTTGGGGACAGCAGAGTCGTCTATGATCTGAAGTGGGGCCGCGGGAGAGTCTTCTCCGCCGTCTTGAGCAACAGAGGGTATTTCTGCAAGAGCTTCAGTAGGAACGAAGGATCGGGGTCTCCACTCCTTGCGGGCCTTCTTTGTGCGGGCTCGCTTCTGGACCGGGCCAGCGCTCTTGTCGGAAAGCATTTCTTCGAACGCCTGTTGGTCGAACAGGGCGACCATCTTCTGTTGCGTGGAGCCAAGCTTGGTTGTATTCGATTGCATCACCAACTCCTCAGCCGTGGAGAAGTTTGTCCCCAGCAGAGTCGCCATCGTGTTTGCCATGAAATATAAAAGAACAGAACAATTATCGGAGGACCGGACTTTTACTTCACGTTACAAACTCGCTTGTACAAAGAAAGCCTAGGGACGAAAACCTAGGTACAACAGTCTAAGTACAATTGTTTATTTTAGATTCTGGGGGGTGACGATAGAGGCTCGGGAAGGCGACGGCAGCCCTGCCTTACTCCTTGGACGATCGGTATGCAGCCTTGGCTCCTGTAAAGAGATGGTTGGCGTTGATAAAGAAATGCTCTTCTTGCTCTTCCTCTATTACTCTTCTGGCTTCTCTCTCTCTCTGTGTATTTTTCTCTCTGTTTATTGGGGGAGTCTCTCTGTATATCTTTCTCTGATAGTGTATCTCCTTCACAAGGGAATGGCACCTTGCTATTTATAATAGTGGGGGCATCATTAGGGTTTGGATGATTACCCATTCTCAAAGTGGCGGCGGCCTGATGTATAATCAATCTGGACCATTAGTTTAGGGCGTGAAGGATCTGGGCCATAAAATGGGGATAGTATTGAATCCTGTGAATGATTAATGCTGATTTCTTTAAATCTTCATGATTGGTTGTGTCAAGCTTGGATCTCTCACCACGTATCCCATTGGCTTGATCATGAATGATATGACCTGATCTCATTAATTATGAGGATAACGTTAAATATGGTCATTGGGATCTGGTAAATCTCTGATTGATCTGCATCCCATAATCATCCTTGCTACCAGCTGTCAAGTCGTGGGGGCCATTGAATCTCTGCCACGTGTCTTAATGGTGGACCCTGTCAGAACCACATGATATCCATGAACCGCATGAGATAGTGTCTCAGTGAGCCGCATAGGTATAGTACTTGCAAGCCGCATGGGATAGTTTCTCGGTGAGCCGCATAGGTATAGTACTTGCGAGCCGCATGGGATGGCTTCTTGGTGAGCTGCAGGAAGATGACTCTTGCCAGCCGCATGAAGTTGTTCTTCGATGGAGCCGCATGAGAGTAGCTACGTGGCAATCTCGGATCGTGTCAGAGATTTTCTCCTGTTTCCAAAGAGTCTGTCATTATGACAGGACCATTATGACACTTCATGTCAGAACCGTCAGCTGTCAAATCATGGCAGAGCATTGAATAGGGCCATTACTCGATGGCCAGCTGTGTGAAGGGGTCCCATAGGGACACGTGGTGTTGATCGAGCCGCATATCTCTGTCGATCGTATGTGAGCCGCATGTACTTCTGAACCGCATGCGGCTGGAGGGCTCTTTGAACCGCATAGGACTGTCCCTATGTAAGCCGCATGGACTCTCCTGTCCCGAGCCGCATGAGAATGAGAGTCTCTCTGAACCGCATGGGACTGCTCCTGTATGAGCCGCATGGGGTTCTCCTGTTCCGAGCCGCATAGACCATCATTCTGATATTTTCTATGCTTCTACAGATAGATCTACGATCCGGGTATCATCAGGTAAAAGTCAGGGAACAAGATGTAAAACCCCTAAATTTCTACTATATATTTATTTTTTATTTTTTTGTACTATTTTAATTTTTATACGCCGCGTAGTTGTATTGTACAGTGCGCGCAAATTACGTTTATTCGTGAATGCTCGACGAGTATGAATATGTGCGAGCGTACATATTTTTGGAAAAATATTTATTTTAATATTTATTTGTATTTATATATTTTTTAAAATTGTGAAAGGTATCGTATTGGGATGGCCAAATCTTATTATTATTTTTATTTAATTATAAAAGGCTAACATATTTAATAGTAGCAATTTAGAAAACTATTTTATGCAAATATTCTTAACGTGAGGTACATGAATTTTATTCCTATAGATAATTTTATTTTTGAAATTATTATATTAATATTTTATTATTCAAAAATTTATTTAAAAATATTATTATTTTCGAAATTATTATTATTGGTATTTTTGAAAATATATTTGAAATTATTGTGGCCATTTTAAATCTCGATTTAATTTCATGGATTTATTTTAAATAGTTAAAAGATAGAATTTATACTTAAATTGAGTTAGATTGTCTAGTTTTAAATTGGAATTTAATTTGAGTTTGGATTTGATTATTGTTTTAAATTGGATTTTTTTTAATCCTAATGTTTATCTAACTTGGTATTCCCACCTCCTATAACAGGAGAGGTACTCCTCCATCCACAACCAAGCCTTGTGCATCGTGTCTGTGCCTTGTCCCATCCACTATCACTTCTCCTTACAAATATATGTTTCCGCATCCGACAATCCCAGATACTCCGTCCGTGTCTCACAGGACATGACACCACCAGTACAATACCCAACTACAACCGACCCAACCCAAAAATTTCCTAGCTACCTCTGTCGACCACCACCCTCGTCCCGTCGCCATCGTCGCCAAAATGGCAATCTAATGAGAAAAATATTTTTTATTTTTATAGTTTCAAAATAATATATGTAATATTTAATTTAGCTATCAAAATTTTCTAAATTTTTTATTTTATTTATGAAAGGCCTTTTATTTGGAATAAATAATATTATTCATTCATACATATATTTCATAAATATTTGCTAGTTTAATTTAAATAAAAATATAATTTTTGAGATTTATTATTCAAAAAGATATTTAAAAATATTTATTATTTTTGAAATTATTATTATTGGTATTTTGAAAAATATATTTGGTAGTTATGGTGGCCATTTAAATCTTGATTTGATTTTTGGATTTATTTAAATAGTTAAATATTCAAAATTTATTTATCCCATTTGATTTTGAGCTGAAAATTTAAATAGATTTAAATTGGATTTAATTGATTTGATTTTAAACTAAGAGAATTTGATTTTATTTTATTTAAATTAGATTTGGATTTGGATTTGGATTTGGATTTGATTGCTTTTAAATTAAATTAGAAAATATCTAAATTGGGTTTAAAGGAATCCTAATTCTTATCTAATTGGGAATTTCCACATCCTATAAATAGGCAGGTACTCCTCCATATTATTTTTACCACAAATCATCTTTCAAACCATCCTTGTCAAAATTTCTCTCTTTTTTCGTCATAAATTCAGCCTCAATTTTTAAAGGTTGTAGCAACTTCGAATGACCATAACTTCCAACTCCGGACTCCTTTTGACCACCAGTTTTTTTTGTTGGAATCGTATTATGGTATATTTTTTGAATATGAATTTTATTTACATAAATTCGGAACTTAATTTTCTGGAAAATTTGTGGAGTGTCAGTGGTCCAAAATCTGACACGTTTTAGTATTTTTGAGATTCTGGGAGAATCAGGAATCAGAATCACGATCCGTTTGAAGTTTCGGAATAATGACAGAAAAATACATATCATATATTTTTCCCAAAAATTTTCCAGAATATTTTATTTTTGGTTTTTATTCTAGAAGTTTATCACATCGTCTGAGTTATCTTGTGTAGCCCTGTGACTATTCTGTACCCAACGGGATTGTCGGTTTCACCAGCAAGGACCTCAGGAAAGATACCTTGCCACAATTTACTGTTTATAAATTAGTTGTATTTTATTTATTACATGTCACTGTTCAATTTTTTCTTGTTCATGATTACTGCCTGCTCAGTGATATTAGTTGTACCTTGTTATTTATCCTTTGATTGCATATAGACTTAGAGTTAAGGGAATACCACTAGCTTAGTGTATTGCATAAACTTTGACACTATTGTGCCACGAGATGTGTGAGTTATGAGTAGCATATAGTCTACGGACTTGCGTGTTGGCTGATCACTGATGCGTGCAGGAGGTGCGTTAGGTCTAACTGTCAATAGTTGTGTGTTAGAAGACTTGATGGTTAGTAGTGTTACATGGTCGTGGATGCGACATGATAGGTACATTGGGTGGGGAGAACATTTCCTTATCGTATGGGCTTCTATTGCACTTCCTTTGTAACCCGAAAGCTCCGCTGGAGATACGGGTATGAGCCTCTCAGGTTGGCCACTATCGTTTTTGAACGTCATGCTCTCGGTCACTGGTGCCCAAGTGGGGACTATACCAGATCCTATTTACAGCCAGGACTCATGCGACGAAAGGTTTGTTCTCACTGCATGTTCACTTTAGTTTGGTTAGGTTACCTTAATTGTGTCTTGTCACTTTCTCTGATTGTGGCATATTTTATATTCAGTATTTTATGGCATATTGATGTATCTTGTTATGTCCCTCTGAGGACCTGGTTATCTTGCCAGGTGTGCTCTTATGATTTCTGCAGGTGCTCTAGCTAAGGCCATGACTTATGCTCTGTTCATCGAGATGTTGCTCTTGGATCGTCATCTTCTTGCTCTACTAAATTCCTTTCCTTGTATATTTCGTTCTTATTAAAATTAGTTGGTAGTGGACTTTGTCTCCGCCCAACGATTGTATACATGACAAATTCAAAGTTGTTTTTATATCATTAATTATCTTTGTGGATGAGATTTAGTACCTTGGTTACTGCATTTTACAGCTTATGTATATATACGAGAGTCCATATACTTCGTATGTATACAGCTGGCATGATTGTGTTCTAGTCCTACGTATTTTGGAACTGGGGCATTACATGTTTTTGTGGTGGCCCATGCAGGTCAAGTTTGCCGTTTCTGTTACATGATTGAACCAAACGGACCTGCAATATAGGATTAGAGTTTAGAATCTCATCCACCTACTTGACTTCCTTCCTTGACTTCAAATTCTGAACTCTCGTTCGACCTCCTTGAATTGCATCTTGCTTGACTCCTTCTACCATAAATTCTAGTTTCGTGTTTAGTAAGATGACTACACTAGTATATGCCCATAGGTTAAACACATGGCTAGATGAATTGCATTGACAATTAGTATGCATTAGGGTTTTATTTGAGTTATAAAGGCATTTATTTTTCTAGAAAGTATGATTTCAAGGATTAGTTAATTTCAAGTTGGGTAGTAGCATATTACCGCCTTCAATGGATAGTTGGAATTTTATTTTACCATTACAAGGTGGTATACACAAGAGGATAGAAAACAATTTTATGAATTATAATTTTTGGAAATAGCAAAATAGTTTATGATTTATTTGGGATATAAAACCGAATTGAGTAACATCTTTAAATTGTGACCCATGATTACGATTTAGTTCAAGTTGGGATTGAATATGTTAAAGTTTATCTCGAATTTATTAAAGTGTTTTAAAATTTTAAGTTATGATTTTGTAAAGAATATGAAGGGTTTATGATTTACGGTTTATTAGAAAGCTTGAGCTTTTAAATTGATTCTACGATTTACGAATTATAAGTATTTAATTTTGAGCTTGAAGAGATAATGGTAAAATTTTTGTTTAAAATATTTTGGAAGATATGAAATCAACTTGAAGAAAAAATTTAAATATTTAAAATTTGCTCATATGATCTTTGATATATAAAGTTATTTAGATTTCGAGTTTAAAGTCTTGATTATGGATATTTAAATTTTGGAAAAAAAGAAAGGGAGTAGTTGTGACTTATTGGAAGCTAGATATACACATTTGAAGGATATAGAATTAAATTTGGGAGTTATTTTAAATGTTTTATTTTGTAGTATGAATTTTGACTGATAAACTTATTAAATGTTGAGTTTAAGATTTGAGAAAAAAAGGGGAGTTATTATTCGATTTGTAATACACAAGACTTGTTTCGAGATTTATTAGAGATTTAAATTGTGATTAAAGTTGACAGTCTAAGATAATTGAAATTTTGGCGAAGGATCTTGGAAATTTTATTGAGAAAATTTCGAGGAACTTAAAATCTTAGATTAAATCATATATTGGTGAAGGACCAAGAAACAAGTAAGGTCCCCTAGTAAGATAGAAGTATTCCACATTAGATTGACATGCCACCTATGACTATAATATTGCATATACACAAGTATAGTTAGTCATCGACCAACCCGATGAACATATCTTTGACTTACTCGACTTTCCTTCGAATGTAGATCATTATTTGTGACCATCTACTTATTTGAAACTTAGAAATGATTAGAGTCGTTCTCTTGACCATATCCTTATCTATGAGACTATTTTCTCTCTAGAAACTGTGCCTCTAACTTACTTTATCTTGACCTACGAGATTCATAATTATCTTTACTTCGTGCCTTAAACCTTTTATTTTCGTGCATTAATTAGTACCTTATGAAAATCCACTTTCTATTTTTGATCATTTGGCGTCCCTATCATGACTTTGATATTTGGAGCACAACACTAGACTTTTCCTTCCAACAAATTTCACATACAAGACCTAGACAAGCTCACCTTCATGTAGGTATATCATGTCCCACTAAAACATGTCCCCTTGTACTCTATTTTTATGGTACGACTTTCAGGACATAAAGATTAACTATAACCTATACCATGGTGCCGATATACTTTTGACTATATATATGGACTCAACCTCGACTCGAATCTTCGGCCCGATTGCGATCTGCTAAATCCCTTAAATGCTTAACTTTGCGTTTTATCTTGACTGCTTAACCCTTGTCGTTTATTTTCATGTTTCTCTCTATTCACTTAGACATATAACATTTTTTTTCTTTCGCTCGTTGCAACCCTTACCCTTCTTCTTTCCCAATTAAATTGCTTTCTCATACTTCACTATGATTTTTCCATTGTTTACGCCACCTTGTTCCTTGTATGATTCCCTTATGTGAAATAAAATTTGATCATGACAATCTTGGGTTAGTAGAGGTTAGATTGGAGAACCCCACAACATGGATGAATAATAAAGTTGTTAAGATAATTACGAGATTATGAGCTATAGGAGGGACATAAATGAAAATGTGCAATAAATCCGAATCAATGAATTAAGGAAGGATATATTATATTTTGACGAAACACTCAAGGATAAATAGACTTCCTGGATTTCAAATTTTGTTTTAAGGTAACTATATATCGAGTGGAAAATCTTCTAAAGTGTTGGTGGTTTAAGAACCAAATAAATATATAAAATTTAGGGATGCAAATTTTTGGATAAAGGCAATGTTGACGTTATGAGGATATTAGCTTTCAAGGATGACCAATTGTTGAAGAAAGAAACATTTACATTAAGTTCTAAGATGATCATGAATACGAATTTAAGATGAGTTTCAATTCTACCATCAAAGAGATGAGATTGTTGAATTCAAATTTTCGAGAGAGTGACTAATAAGTATTTTAGAAAAATTTGCAATTATGATGATAGAAGATTGAGTTAAGAAGATATACTGTTAGTTTTCGAGAATTATCATTGAAGACAGATTTTTGATACCTATAGATGCATCATACATTGGCCAATAGTACAAATTGTAGAAAGAAGATTTTAACTTTTAATTTGGCTAAATTGGTTGAAGGTTTAGAATTTTAGAAAAAATTATAACTTGGGGAGATATATAAGTGAGATAGTATAATGAAGATTATGGAATTCAAAATTTGAGACTATTCTATGACGAGAGAGGAAATTAGAGTACATTTAGAATCATATTGGTTTTGTTAAAGGGGACGTGGAACGAATTTTTTTTTTTTGAAAGAACGATTTATGATAAGAGAGATTTCATGAATATTGACGATATCAAGGATTAAGGAGTTTATTACCTACTTATGAGGTTGCTTTTAGATTAATGTTAAGGTTGATTGAGCTTAGCCATTGATTGATTGTCATGATCAAATTCAAAAACCATCGAAATTTGTTTACGATCAAATGACATACTGCCATTAAAATGTCGTTTCATTCTCGTCAAACAATTGATTGCCTTTTTGTTCAATATGAATCAAATTCTTATCGATTATACTGCTTCTATCACCTTCACCCTACCCACCCTAATTTTCCTAAATTTCGAGGACAAAATTCTTTTAAGTTGGGTAGGATGTAAAACCCCTAAATTTCTACTATATATTTATTTTATTTTATTTTGTACTATTTTAATTTTTGTACGCCGCGTAGTCGTATTGTACAGTACACGTAAATTACGTTTATTCGTGAATGCTCGACGAGTATGAATATGTGCGAGCGTACATATTTTTGGAAAAATATTTATTTTAATATTTATTTGTATTTATATATTTTTAAAAATTGTGAAAGGTATCGTATTGGGATGGCCAAATCTTATTATTATTTTTATTTAATTTTAAAAGGCTAACATATTTAATAGTAGCAATTTAGAAAACTATTTTATGCAAATATTCTTAACGTGAGGTACATAAATTTTATTCCTATATATAATTTTATTTTTGAAATTATTATATTAATATTTTATTATTCAAAAATTTATTTAAAAATATTATTATTTTCGAAATTATTATTATTGGTATTTTTGAAAATATATTTGAAATTATTGTGGCCATTTTAAATCTCGATTTAATTTCATGGATTTATTTTAAATAGTTAAAAGATAGAATTTATACTTAAATTGAGTTAGATTGTCTAGTTTTAAATTGGAATTTAATTTGAGTTTGGATTTGATTATTGTTTTAAATTGGATTTTTTTTAATCCTAATGTTTATCTAACTGGATATTCCCACCTCCTATAACAGGAGAGGTACTCCTCCATCCACAACCAAGCCTTATGCATCGTGTCTGTGCCTTGTCCCATCCACTATCACTTCTCCTTACAAATACATGTTTCCGTATCCGACAATCCCGGATACTCCGTCCGTGTCTCACAGGACACGACACCACCAGTACAATACCCAACTACAACCGACCCAACCCAAAATTTCCTAGCTACCTCTGTCGACCACCACCCTTGTCCCGTCGCCATCGTCGCCAAAATGGCAATCTAATGAGAAAAATATTTTTTATTTTTATAGTTTCAAAATAATATATGTAATATTTAATTTAGCTATCAAAATTTCCTAAATTTATGATTTTATTTATGAAAGGCCTTTTATTTGGAATAAATAATATTATTCATGCATACATATATTTCATAAATATTTGCTAGTTTAATTTAAATAAAAATATAATTTTCGAGATTTATTATTCAAAAAGATATTTAAAAATATTTATTATTTTCGAAATTATTATTATTGGTATTTTGAAAAATATATTTCGAAGTTATGGTGGCCATTTAAATCTTGATTTAATTTTTGGATTTATTTAAATAGTTAAATATTCGAAATTTATTTATCCCATTTCATTTTGAGCTAAAAATTTAAATAGATTTAAATTGGATTTAATTGATTTGATTTTAAGTAAGAGAATTTGATTTTATTTTATTTAAATTAGATTTGGATTTGGATTTGGATTTGGATTTAGATTTGGATTTGGATTTGGATTTGGATTTGATTGCTTTTAAATTAAATTAGGAAATATCTAAATTGGGTTTAAAGGAATCCTAATTCTTATCTAATTGGGAATTTCCACATCCTATAAATAGGCAGGTACTCCTCCATATTATTTTCACCATAAATCATCTTTCAAACCCTCCAGTTTTTTTTGTTGGAATCGTATTGAGGTATATTTTCTGATTGTAAATTTTATTTTCATAAATTCGGAACTTAATTTTCTGGAAAATTTGTGGAGTATCAGTGGTCCGAAATCTGACACGTTTTAGTTTTTTTGAGATTCTGGGAGAATCAGGAATCAGAATCACGATCTGTTTGAAGTTTCGAAATACTGACAGAAAAATACATATCATATATTTTTCCCAAAAATTTTCCAGAATATTTTATTTTTGGTTTTTATTTTAGAAGTTTATCACATCGTCTGAGTTATCTTGTGTAGCCCTGTGACTATTCTGTACCCAACGGGATTGTCGGTTTCACCAGCAAGGACCTCAGGCAAGATACCTTGCCACAATTTATTGTTTATAAATTAGTTGCATTTTATTTATTACATGTTACTGTTCAATTATTTCTAGTTCATGATTACTGCCTGCTCAGTGATATTAATTGTACCTTGTTATTTACCCTTTGATTGCATATAGACTTAGAGTTAAGGGAATACCACTAGCTTAGTACATTGCATAAACTTTGACACCGTTGTGCCACGAGATGTGTGAGTTATGAGTAGCATATAGTCTACGGACTTGCGTGTTGGCTGATCACTGATGCGTGCAGGACGTGCGTTAGGTCTAACTGTCAATAGTTGTGTGTTAGAAGACTTGACGGTTAGTAGTGTTACATGGTCGTGGATGCGACATGATAGGTACATTGGATGGGAAGAACATTTCCTTATCGTATGGGCTTCTATTGCACTTCCCTTGTAACCCGGAAGCTCCGCTGGAGATACGGGTATGAGTCTCTCAGGTTGGCCACTGTCGTTTTTGAACGTCATGCTCTCGGTCACTGGTGCCCAAGTGGGGACTATACCAGATCCTATTTACAGCCAGGGCTCATGTGACGAAAGGTTTGTTCTCACTACATGTTCACTTTAGTTTGGTTAGGTTACCTTAATTGTGTCTTGTCACTTTCTCTGATTGTGGCATATTTTATATTCAGTATTTTATGGCATGTTGATGTATCTTGTTATGTCCCTCTGAGGACCTGGTTATCTCGTCAGGTGTGTGCTCTTATGATTTCTACAGGTGCTCTAGCTAAGGCCATGACTTGCGCTCTGTTCATCGAGATGTTGCTCTTGGATCGTCATCTCCTTGCTTTACTAAATTCCTTTCCTTGTATATTTCGTTCTTAGTTGGTAGTGGACTTTGTCTCCGCCCAACGATTGTATACATGACAAATTCAAAGTTGCTTTTATATCATTAATTATCTTTGTGGATGAGATTTAGTACCTTGGTTACTGCATTATACAGCCTATGTATATATACGAGGGTCCATATACTTCGTATGTATACAGCTGGCATGATTGCGTTCTAGTCCTACGTATTTTGGGACTGGGGCGTTACACAAGACATTTTGGAGATTGCTTTCAACGCCTAGTATAGACAATATAAGTTCATAGTTATGCCTTTCGGACTTACGAATGCCCCAGCTGTCTTCATGAACCTTGTGAATAAGGTTTTCCACCAGTACTTGGACAAGTTCGTGGTGGTTTTCATAGATGATATTTTGATTTACTCTAAGACCCTGGAGGAGCATGAGAAGCATCTGAGGATAGTCTTGGAGACCTCGAGGAAAGAGAAATTACATGGAAAACTCTCAAAATGTGAGTTCTTTCTAGATAGAGTAGAGTTTTAGGGACATGTGTTGACCAGGTATGGTATTGCTGTGGATCCTAAGAAGACTAAAGCAGTAAAGTCGTGTGCTACTTCTAAGTCAGTAGCTGAGATTCGAAGTTTCTTGGAGCTAGCAGGTGACTACCGGAAGTTTGTGCAAGACTTTGCCAGGATTAATGAGTTGATGACCAAGCTTACCCGAAAGGATGAGGATGACTGATGCATGCCAAGCAGCTTTCAAAGAGTTGAAGAGAAGACTGACTACAACACCCATCTTAGCTCTGCCTTTAGGATCAAGAGGATTCACTATCTATAATAGCACATCAGAAAAAGGTTTGGGTTATGTACGGGAGAAGAACAAGAAGGTAATAGCCTATGCTTCCCAATAGTTGATGGCCCATGAGAAGAACTATCATACCCATGACATAGAGCTTGCAACGGTCATATTTGTTTTGAAGCTGTGGAAGTATTATCTTCATGGTGAGAGAGTGAAGATATTTACAAATCATAAGAGTCTGAAATATGTCTTTACTCAGAAGAAGCTAAACATGAGACAAAGGTAATGGTTGTAGCTTATGAAGGACTTTGATATTGACCTTCAGTACCATCTAGGGAAGGCTAACAATATAGCAGATGCACTAAGGGTATCCTGTGGCTATGTTCCTAAATATAGACTGACATCTTCTGGAGGACTCAGAGAGATTGGGAATTAAAGTCATCATCCCAAGGTTTGAAGGGCAGCTAATGAATATGAAGATTAAGTCAGGATTGGTGGAGAAGATCAATGAGACTCGGTTTCTAGATAAGAGTCTCTGTAGTATCAGGACATAGGTGCAAGCATGACTATTAGATGACTTTGTCATAGTAGATGATGGTATCCTAAGGCATGGAACTAGGTTATGTACCTAAGGGTAATTTAAGGGAAGAAATTATGCAGGAAGTCCATCAATCTCAGTATTATATTCACCCGGGAGCCACAAAGATGTACAAGGATCTCCGAGAGTATGTTTGGTGGTAGGGGATGAAGCAGGAAGTCGCCAGATTTGTCTCAAGCTATTTGGTATGCTAGTAGGTTAAACTAGAGAGGTAGAGATCCGGAGGATTGCTCTAGCCGTTACCCATTCTGGAATGGAAGTAGGAGCAAATTACTTTAGATTTTGTCTCAGGCTTACCATGAATGCCTGGTGGAAAAGTCGTTATATGGGTAATCGTGGATAGATTGAAAAAAATAGCTCACTTTATTCTATTGGGCTGTCGACAGAGAAGTTACCAGAGCTCTACATGTGGCAGATTATGCAAATTCACAGAGTACCCGTCTGCATTGCTTTTGAGAGGGAAAATAGATTTACTTCTCATTTCTGGAAGAGTCTCCAGCAGAGTTTGGATACCCACTTGAAGTTCAGTACAACTTACCACCCACAGATAGACAGTCAATCGAAGAGGACTATTCAGACCCGAGAAGATATGTTGTCGGTTTGTGCTTTAGATTTTAGAGGATCTTGGGAGGATCGTGTACACCTGTTAGAGTTTTCTTGTAATAATAGCCACCAAGCTAGCATAGACATGACACCATTTGAGGCACTCTATGGCCGATGGTGTCATACATCTTTTTCTTGGGATGATGTAGGAGAAAGACCTTTGCTTGGCCCAAAAATTTAGCAGAGAAAGTTAAGTTAATCGAGGAGCATCTTAGAGTTGCTCAAGATAGACAGAAGCATTGAACAGATAGCAGCATGAGGCCTTTGGAGTTTGTAGTAGGAGATATGGTAGTTTTGAAGATTTTTTTTACTCGAGATACTATCAGATTTGGAAGGAAAGGTAAACTTAGCCCAAGGTACATTGGACATTTTAAGGTGATTCAGAAGATTAGAGTTGTTGTGTATCGACTAGCACTTCCCTATACCTTAGAAGGGGTACACAACGTCTCTTATGTATCTCAGCTTCATAGATACATTGCTGACCCAAGCTATATATTGGATCATTTCGAGTTGGAGGTGGGACCCATTCTCACATATGCTGAACAACCCATTGAGGTCATCGATCGTAAAGTGAAGCAGCCGATGAGTCGAGTTATTCCTTTAGTCAGAGTTGTCTGGAAGCACCACCCTCCTAGAGAGTCTACTTGGGAGAGGGAGGATGAGATGAGGGAGACCTATTTGTTTGAAATTTGATATTCTTTCCTCTTTTACTGCTGCTCTTGAAATTTTGAGGACAAAATTTTTAAAGGAGGGTAGATTCGTAACCTCTTTCCCAATTAATAAAATATAGATTTTTTTCTAATTTTTTACATTTCTAATAATTTTTGGAATATTTTAATGAATTTATTTAGTAATTTTTAATAAAGTAAAACAATTTCCTTATTGGAGTGGCAAACTTGTAATTATTACCAAGTAGGTTGGTTATTTAGGAAATCCATTATGGGATGTTTAGCCACATAACTTGGTGGTAACATTCTAGAATCTCCATTAACTAATCATGATTAATGTTAATTAATCAGGAATTAGTGTTAATCTCAGGGAATATTCTTTGGAATCTGGAATATCCGAAGAAATATTCTCTGGAATATTTAGGAAATATTCTCTCTAGCCCATGTGCCTAAGATTTTAGGTATTTCTTATTTCCATCTATAAATACCATAATTAATTGTTGGATTAATTATTCCTAACTATTCTAAGTGGTCCTAATGACCGTGTCACAACCGTGTCCATGGCCATTCTACTAAATTTTGTTTTATATTTATATTTTATCCCCAATATAGGAACACCCGTGTCACCCACCCTAACCGTGTCTGGTGTACCTTAACACATGACTCATATTCATATTCTCAGACACCCTGTGTCCGATACTGCAACAGTACAGACTTATCCGGACTTAATTCTAAACCCTAGTTCTATTTCTGCTCGTCGTTGCTGTCACGCCCTGATTCGTAGAGTCATTTATTGACATATTTTATCTCTTAGAATTGATCATCCTCGCTTGGGCGTGATGTCGTACAAGTCTGGTATTGCACTTGTACAAGGCAAAGATGGTACATAGGTGATAATTCTTCAAATCGGAACACATTGCAGCGGCAGAAGCAGACAATTTAAAGTCAGTGAGGACAATCTTTCTCATTGAATAGAAGTACATTATTTCTTTATAGCAGCGGAGATAAAGGACAACTTGAAGTCACACAGAGACATATAGAACTTTATTCTCTTTATTGATAATCGAAGAAAAGTACAAGACTTGTATTGAAGCACAATGTTTACAACACATCCCACTTTACATTGAAAGCCAACTGAATAATGCTATACAGCTTGCATTTGATACTTGGATACATTGGATTTCAACTCGATATACTGACTTGGCTTACAATCTCACTGGTACAACAGATTACAATGTTCCATACATTATGCCCTTTATAAACAGAAGACATCATCATGTACAAGGAGAGCTTCTGTATGCCCAACAAATCTTCGATGCCGCGGAACCAATCAAGCCAAATCTTCATGTGTAGAATATTCCAAGCAAGAGCACCTGCCCACAAAACGTGGGTCAGCACATCACATATGCACTGGCGAGTAGAATCCAACCCACTCGCATAAACCAACATTTAAAGTGATCATTTAAGCAAGCATTTATTAGAATAATCTTTCTACTTTGGGCCTAGCATCAGTTTACAGTTCATGGGCAATAATCAGAGTGAAACATGTAAACATATTCTTAGTAGCATTCATGTGGACATATCTTTTTAGTATTCTTGGTGTTATCATGCAAAGGCATCATTGAGACATACTAGGTGTTATCATGAAAAGGCATCATTGAGGCATCGTTAACATTAACATCTTAAACATGTTATAACAGTTCTCACTTCAAGCATCACTTAGCATGTATGTTGTGTTTGAGCAATGATTATAGCATGGCATCTTTCTAGCATACTTAATTTAACATGTTAAGCAGGATCTCATACTGAAAGGCTACATACAGCATCATTTACTTATTTGGAACGTAAGCATGCAAGTTAAACCAACACATATATTGAATTATCACATTTAAGTGATTTCTTATCGATAGCCGACTCCCTCATACCTGCATCAAATACAGGTTAGCAGATGTACTTACTCTGCCTGCATAAGACATTCATTAACATGCATCCTGACTACATGGTCACTGATGTTTGACCATACGGACGTTGCCATATAGGTCTTCATTGGTAATACGATGACTCCAGAGAAGGTAGCTAGCCCCAAAGGATGCCTCGCAAAACCCGTGCCTCTACTGGCACGCCAATGTTTTCTCCTAGGTCGGATCGGTCGCCCTAACGTCCCGGGGTACCGTCCGAGAAAACATATCCCCATCACTTATGCATAAGTTGTCCTATGACCATACGAATGCATGTCCGACTCAATCGTGAACATAAAATGCATGGTGAAATATTGAAGTAAGGACAACAGCGCATCATTATTCATCTCATTCAAGTCATGTTCAATGACTTATTCATTCCCAACATTACCATCATTTCATTTGGTGATCTCAATGATCCCAAGCCTCATCAATTCTCATTCATTGTTTCATTACAACATTTCTCATTATGTTCCTTCTAAAGAGGAACAACAGCATTCATTCATTTCAAAGGGATAATAGCATATTCAATTCTTTTCTCATGTATCATTCATGCAGCATCTCGTTATTCAAGTGATTCATTCATTTCATCAATCTTAAGCATCAGGGACATTATCGATTAATCTCAGGCATCATGTTACATTAGTGGTTCGAGTGTGATTCGTTCAGCAATTCAAAGTTCATGTGTTATTCATTCAATGATTTCCAGCATATGAATCTCTATCGATTTAGCAACTAAAGTATCATATCACAATTATTCAAAATTTAAGGTAAGAGACATTAGGGACATATTCATAGCATCACATTATTCCATTTACTAATCATGCAGCAATAAGGATGAAGGAGGACAGTTCCACTTGCCTTATATAACGGTCTTCCTGCTCCAATCCTACTAAGCGTAGCTCCACCAGCGAGCCACGTTCCAATACCCATTCCGTCTAACCAGCTAAGAAAGACTGCATCAGTCTCAATTCTCCTGATCTCCAACATAAGTCACGATCCAACATTATGATCCCATCCAAAGGCCAACCAAATGCCTCGTACGGAGCAGGACATTACATAATATATCACTCAGAAAAAGTTTTGTCCTCGAAACTTAAGAAAACAACTCATCTACTAGATTCACTTAATCACAATGAGTTACTCACTCAGCTTCAATTCAATATTTATTTCAGCCCACTCGGTCATTTCAAAATAGTTATCCAACTGTATCATTTTAATCCATCAACGACTCAACCTATCTTTTTATTTTTCCAAATACTTGCAACTTCTCATTGATTTACCAACATTTTTCTTGTATTCTATCTTGGTCGCAACACATCACTTTATTTGGATCCATACACATATTTCAGGCGTCCCCAAAACATATGCATTTCAGCCAAAGTCTGCGCTAGTGCGATAAATTCTTCTCACAATATTATCTCAGTCACAACCTATCACTTCGGCTGGATCCATACACATATTTTAGGCGTCCCCAAAACATATATACTTCAGCCAACTTCCATGATAGCGCGATTCGATCATCCACAATACAACTCTCTTTTCCAAATCCGACTTAGCATCCTTTTAATTGACTTTATTACTTCATTCACTTTGCCATAATCACTATCTTCCAGGCCACAACACTTAACATCAGGGACAGCTCTCTATCCAAGCATAATATTTCTAGCATTCGATCAAGGGTCTAATCTTAGAGCCAATAATATCAAGAGTCCACAACATGCAATCATATTCCTTTCCAAAACCAACAATATTTCTCACCGAGGCAATTCATCTTTTCTAAAAGATACAATCCGACATCATCAACTATCGATTATCCGAGTCAGGGTGTAACTCTATGCAACAGTCAAGGTTAACCCAGCTACCCGACTATATATACCTATCCAATATTTCCGTCATGAGCAGTCAATTCCATCTCATATAATAATTCACTTCATCCCACAATTCCATTTCCCGCTATAGGTCGATACATAATCCTCAAGGGTCAAACATCTCTAAGGTTCATATTGGAGCATATACATACAACATATCATTCTTAGGTCGTACTCAACACTATCTCTCGTTCAAATGCCACAAGGTCATTCTATGGTTCGCCAACGGCCATCTATTATTCGGTCCAGTCTCAATGGTTAGCTATACCGACAGCTATACCTAATCATTCAGGTGACTTCCCTAGAGTGGACGGCTACTAGGGTTATACTAGTTTCTTTTTCTTAGGGCCAACAAGCAACCGACAGTTCTAAGGAACTCTACCCAAACCTATGGGTATCAACTCAGTCTGAATAATGAATCGCCAATTGGGCTAAGCCAGCAATTGGTACTTCATCAACTGGTCGCTAGGGTCAAGTCTATCTATCCAGGGTCTTCCTTAAGAAAATAATTCCTATAGAGGCTCATTCTAGACTTACCCAACGATTGACTAAGATCGATCTATCAACATTACGATCAATTTCCACCCCGACATACGATCTTCATCGTTCTAATAATCCATCAAGTAAATTTTCAATGATTCAATTTCTATTTCAAATCCTTTGTACTCACACGAATCCATAAGCCAAGGTTAACTATTCAAGGGTCATCGAATCCGATAGTCTTAACATAACTATGGAATGATGCCATTCGATCCGTATGACAGAGTCACACCACCAAGTCATAAGCCAACAATCTATCTCCCAACCAACAGTCATATATATCGACATTATCCAACACGATTGCAATTCCTCAATCCCATTCGTTTCATCGGTCATCAAGCTATTATACGACATTCTTAAATCTCATGCAGCAAGGGTCGAATAGTTCATTCCATTCAATCCGACAATTCATGTATCAACTAATCATTCTCTATGCAACACAAATATTCAGGGTTTCTACTTGTTACTTTTCTAATCCCATTAGATTCCTCAGCATACATGCACATAGGCAACGACTATCCTATGGTGATCAAGATGGATTAACATCTATAACACCTTAGGGTCAAGGCACAGATTTATAATATTCCCTTGATTCTCCGACAATATTTCTAAAACTTTCAGCTTAGCAACCAACATTGTATTAGCCACATATAATTTGCATCCAACCATTTGAAATCAATATTCAGATATTCTAAGCCACAACGTTCTCTAGCCAAATCCATTTACCCATAGCATACTAACTGTCTTACTAGTCTGAGTTATCACTCGACTAAACAATTTCTAACCAAGCCATCTGTTACAATTCCGACAATCTCGCTACCCAACATAGCATCACCGTCAAGGGACACTCGAGTCATCTAGCCATAATACATGACTCCCAGCTATGTCTCGACACTACCCAGTACTCGCAGATAGTCTCATTGCTATCCTATGGAAAGGGTCAACATACATCTCGTTCTGAGGTGGTAGAGGCAATATACCACTCAGAAATGAAGCCATCCTTAAACAATACCAACTCAATTCTATTTCAGACTTTCATGATCTATAATGATCACAACACTTAGCCAACATCTCAGGGTCTCAATATCACAAGCCAATATTCTTAGGATCTCAAAAACACTAGCCATCACCCCTGAGTCGACTCACTAGTTATGTCGAACTCATCCATCAATTATTTTATTCATAATTCTTTTTCCAACATCGTATGCAATTCTCATCTTGTCGCAGCATACATAGCCACCTTCTTTATTCCCACAATTCCAAACATCATTCATACTATAGCATACTATGGCATCGAGTCATTGTTGGGTTATTTGTGTCCAAATCAACAACAATCATTCATTCAGGGGCATCACAATGTATATAGACTTATTGTATGGAACATCCAGTGAGCAGCCAAGAGGGTCAATGAACTTTCAGACACAAACAACATAGGATGATTGTATAACAACAACAACATAATAACGGAAGCAATCTTTGATTTAATCTCGGAAGCAACGTTGAGTGATCGCGGAAGCAACTTTGGTTAATCGTCGATGCAACTTTGATTTGAAATGAATCAAAGAAGAGACCAAGGACGTAAAGCCGTGCTCTGATACCAATTTGTCACACCCCGATTCGTAGAGTCATTTATTGACATATTTTATCTCTTGGAATCGATCGTCCTCGCTTGGGCGTGATGCCGTACAAGTCTGGTATTGCACTTTTACAAGGCAAAGATGGTATATAGGTGATAATTCTTCAAATAGGAACACATTGCAGCGGCAAAAGCAGATAATTTAAAGTTAGTGAGGACAATCTTTCTCATTGAATAGAAGTACATTATTTCTGTATAGCAGCGGAGATAAAGGACAACTTGAAGTCACACAGAGACATATAGAACTTTATTTTCTTTATTGATAATCGAAGAAAAGTACAAGACTTGTATTGAAGTACAATGTTTACAACACATCCCACTTTACATTCAAAGCCAACAGAATAATGCTATACAGCTTGCATTTGATACTTGGATACATTGGATTTCAACTCGATACACTGACTTGGCTTACAATCTTACTGGTACAACAGATTACGATGTTCCATACATTATGCCCTTTATAAACAGAAGACATCATCTTGTACAAGGAGAGCTTCTGTATGCCCAATAAATCTTCGATGCCGCGAAACCAATCAAGCCAAATCTTCGTGTGTAGAATATCCCAAGCAAGAGCACCTGCCCGCAAAACGTGGGTCAGCACATCATCTATGCACTGGCGAGTAGAATCCAACCCACTCGCATAAACCAACATTTAAAGTGATCATTTAAGCAAGCATTTATTAGAATGATCTTTCTACTTGGGGCCTAGCATCAGTTTACAGTTCATGGGAAATAATCAGAGTGAAACATGTAAACATATTCTTAGTAGCATTCATGTGGACATATCTTTTTAGCATTCTTGGTGTTATCATGCAAAGGCATCATTGAGACATACTAGGTGTTATCATGAAAAGGCATCATTGAGGCATCGTTAACATTAACATCTTAAATATGTTATAACAGTTCTCACTTCAAGCATCACTTAGCATGTATGTTGTGTTTGAGCAATGATTATAGCATGACATCTTTCTAGCATACTGAATTTAACATGTTAAGCAGGATCTCATACTGAAAGGCTACATACAGCATCATTTACTTATTTGGAACGTAAGCATGCAAGTTAAACCAACACATATATTGAATTATCACATTTAAGTGATTTCTTACCGATAGCCGACTCCCTCATACCTGTATCAAATACAGGTTAGCAGATGTACTTACTCTGCCTACATAAGACATTCATTAGCATGCATCCTGACTACATGGTCACTGATGTTTAACCATACGGACGTTGCCATATAGGTCTTCATTGGTAATACGATGACTCCAGAGAAGGTAGCTAGCCCCAAAGGATGCCTCGCAAAACCCGTACCCCTACTGGCACGCCAATGTTTTCTCCTAGGCCGCATCGGTCGCCCTAACGTCCCGGGGTACCGTCCGAGAAAACATATCCCCATCACTTATGCATAAGTTGTCCTATGACCATGCGAATGCGTGTCCGACTCAATCGTGAACATAAAATGCATAGTGAAATATTGAAGTAAGGACAACAACGCATCATTATTCATCTCATTCAAGTCATGTTCAATGACTTATTCATTCCCAACATTACCATCATTTCATTTGGTGATCTCAATGATCCCAAGCCTCATCAATTCTCATTCATTGCTTCATTACAACATTTCTCATTATGTTCCTTCTAAAGAGGAACAACAGCATTCATTTATTTCAAAAGGACAATAGCATATTCAATTCTTTTCTCATGTATCATTCATGCAGCATCTCATTATTCAAGTGATTCATTCATTTCATCAATCTTAAGCATCAGGGACATTATCGATTAATCTCAGGCATCATGTTACATTAGTGGTTCGAGTGTGATTCGTTCAGCAATTCAAAGTTCATGTGTTATTCATTCAATGATTTCCAGCATATGAATCTCTATCGATTTAGCAACTAAAGCATCGTATCACAATTATTCAACATTCAAGGTAAGAGACATTAGGGACATATTCATAGCATCACATTATTTCATTTATTAAGCATACAGGAATAAGGAGGAAGGAGGACAGTTCCACTTGCCTTATATAACGGTCTTCCTGCTCCAATCCCACTAAGCGTAGCTCCACCAGCGAGCCACGTTCCAATACCCATTCCGTCTAGCCAGCTAAGAAAGACTGCATCAGTCTCAATTCTCCTGATCTCCAACATAAATCACGGTCCAACATTCTGATCCCATCCAAAGGCCAACCAAATGCCTCGTACGGAGCAGGGCATTACAGTTGCCGTGTTCGATCGACTTGCCATCGGAGCTTCGGTGTCATCGTGTCCTGTAACAGTCAGGATACGGATCAACAGTCAGGATACGGATCAACAGTTGGAGATCACCGCCTCTTCCACCGCTTGATTGGCTCGTTGACTACCGTCGACCTGGGGTCAACGACGAGCGCTGAGCCACCTTCAGTCGAGCACCACAGCCGTGTCATCATCACCATCACCGCTCAGAAAAAGATATACACCACTGCCTAGCTGGGAGCCTCAACCACATCATTGTTGTACCTAACCTTGAACCTTCTTGAACCTTATATCGAGTCCTCGATTCTCGAGCTGCTATCCCGAGCATAACACCGTCTAGAATGCTGGTTCAAGATCGCCATCACCATGACATGAGCCACTACCATCATGAAACGAGCCGCCAACCGCTGATTCACCACCGAATCTGCCGCCACCGACCTCTGTGCGTCCCTTGGCTGCACCGATCGGACCAGATCTGGTTATCTTTTGAGCCAGGTGTTAGGGTTATATACTAAAAGCATCACTTTTGTAGTAACCTTATTTCCTTAAATTTTGAATGAGAATCATATGGGCAAATGTTTGCATATTGTATTTGTTGTAAGTGTTAATTCAAATGTCTGATATTCTATATTGTAGATAATATGGTGTGTGGTGTCAAAGATCATATTATCCGTTCCCTATGGAGTATATAAATAGTTCACAACCTAGATGGACTTGGACAATCTATTGGAAAGGCTATAGTGTAATATGTTATTAGTCTATCTTGACTATAGGCTTACACTAGTACACTTTGCGTGTATTGAACATGACCACTTGAGGTTGTTCTCTTTGTACTGACTATATAAGAGAACAAATATCTCTGTTATTATGGATGCTTGTGCTCTTAATCCAGATATAATAACAGACATATATATGCAGTGTGCATTATTTTGACTCATAAAAGAGTGAGATTCATTATGGATCAACAACCTCTATGAATTGGGTAATAACATTGTATGTATGATTGGCTGTTGATTATAAATGGAATCCATGTCCCGATACATTGGGTTGATGATGTCCCCTTAAGGAGCTCATAAGGATTGTCATGTAAACCCTACAGGTGAATTATATCCGACATGACAAATAAAGTTGAGCGGTACTACTTAAGGATAAAAGATGTCGAATCAATATAGTTGTCAGTAACTTAATTTGATCGACGGACATACCATATCTTTACATGGGGAGCCAAACGAGCATATAATAAAAGGAGCCCACAAACATAATTTGGGATTAGGGAGGTAGTACAACAATAGCTCATTAGTGGACCGAGCTATTGTTAGTGGGCCTGGATTGTGTGTTCGGGCTGAACACGGGATATCCAGATCCGTTAGGAGACCTAACCCCGATTTCTCCTCATGGTCCCTGCCGTAGCCTATATATATCCTCTATTCTCTGGCCGCCAGATTACTGATCAGAAATCAAATACTTTCTCTAAATTTGTGATTCACGTAAGAAGAGAAAGAGAGGGCTGCCAAGGAGAAGAAAAGGTTGGGAGATCGTCGCCCACACGACGTCCAACTCGAGGAAGAAATACGTACAGAAGATCTTGGGGTCGTCCGCTCGAGATTGCCAGGAATTACTTGTCTCCTTTTCGTCACAGGTTTAATTCGTGAACCTTAGTTTCCTCCTATGAAGGGTTAGAACACGTATTAGATCTTTTTAACTTTCTGTCGATCAATACGCACACCAAAGAAAAGGTCCTGGGAATCCCCAGTTCCATCACCAGGATCGTCACCACTATGACATGAGCCGCCAACCGCCGAGTCACCACCGGATCTGCCGCTTTCGACCTCTGGGAGTCCCTTGGTTGCACCGATCGGACCAGATCTGGTTATCCGTGCAAATCCACCGCTTCGTTCTCCGTACAATACCACAGGTGAGCTTCTCTCGACTCTTGTCCTTCTTCTTGGACTCCTTGATCTTCTTCTCCATATTATCCTTTGTTCTCATCTTCTCCTTCTTTTTTAGTTTTTTTCCTTCTTTCTATTCTTTCTTTATTTTTCCTCTCCTTTCAATTCTTTTGGATTGATCAAGTAGAGAGAGAGAAGGAAATAGGTTAGGTATTGGTTGGGTCGGGTTGCAGGCTGTAACTGCAAGGCAGGTCATCGGCAAAAAAAGAAGAAAGAAAAAGAAATATAAAGGATTATAGGGGTGGGCTGAGTCCTGTAAGCCAGATCGGTCTGGGCTTAGAGTTAGTAGGCCAAAAAAAAAGAAGAAAAAAAGAAAGAGAAAATAGTGACTGGGCTGGGCTAGCCCCTTGGGGGGGAACTAGTTGGGCTGGGCATTTTATTAATATTAAAATTTATTTTTATTAGATGTTAATAATAGGATACTAATATGTATTCTTTAATAAATATTCTAGAAAATGTTACTATTACTTATATTTTTAAAGTGGACCAAAATATATATTATTTTATTTTGGTTGTATTCATAAACTAAATTTATTTTTCTTGTAATTTTATTCTAAATAACTTTTCCCTATCTTAGCTAACTAGTTAGTTTATAAGTTAGTTAGAAAATAGTTATAATCCTTAGAATCTGTCATGATCCGCTACCCAAATTGTTGGGCCGGGCCGAGTCATGTCCAGCCTACGCTTGAGATAAAGCATAGTAAGTTGTTCTAAAGATAACAGGATAAGACTAAAATGTGCTAACAGTTCTATAAGTAATAAAGAGTCAGAATTGATCACAAACACAAAAGTCATCTCGTATAATAGTAAGTCCAAGTACAAGTCCGAAATGTAAAGCTGGATACAGGTCAGTCACAAAATATATAGTCTAATACATGACTACTCTCAAAAGTCCAAAATGTAAATAGATAACTAGACGAGTTTCCCTACAGGTACATCCTTGTAAGACAAAGCCTGGTCCTCGGCAGTAACTCCATAATATGAGTCACAGAGCAACTCCTCTTCAGTAAGTATACCTACAATGTTATCCTGTAATGACGGAAGCAAGTATTGTTTCTAGCAAACTAATATACGAAACATGAAATGAACATAAGAGGAATAAACTGGAAACATGGCATCTCATAGTCTATCATGGCAAGGACACATATGTCATATATACAGATGTATATATAATGTTTAAAACTGTAGCAGGTACGTAATCGTCAATAGGTGTACAATATATAGGGACACATAATGAAATGTACTTCCGTACAAGTGATACGGCGATAGATGTACATACGCACAAATCTGCTTTGAGATAAAGTCTACGGCGTAGTAATCATATTAAATGAAACTTTGCTCGGTACATACGTACGGAGAAGGGAGAATGATCACGTGCTCTACTATCAGTTTTCCCATAACCCAGATTATAATCATGTAAGGGATATATAAAGACTGTTCTAAGCATGGTAGTGACTGAAACTAAATACAACATGTGAAGATTTAACTTGCTACCCCAAGGATCAACATTTAACATGGTTGGATTCGCATTTCATTGTTGTAACAGTATGTAAAGTTTGTAGAAGTACTTGCCTTTAGCAAAGCAAAGCAGTAATAGAAATGCTATAGATGCTTGTGACTTATCACTGTAGAAATAACACATAAACTTAGTTTTATACTAAGTTAAACACTAAGACACTAGTGGTGCAATATGACTTTCTGACTGGACACCTAGTCAAATGGTGATTTTAGCATAGGAGACCAATATGAGGTGACATAATACTCTAACTAACTTTTTAGGGTCTTTACACTAGTGCAGGGTGAGGTCCAATATGTCTATAACTCAAAACAACACAAAACACTAAAAGTCATAATTATTCAATAAATAAATCAAACTGTACACTATGTTCCAACAATTCTTGAGATAGACAAAAAGCTCAATTTTACATAAAGTAAAGTACCATAATGATCCTTGTTAATTATATAAATTTATACTAATTTTTTTGGAATTTATAAACCCTCATAGATATTTATTAAAAATCAAGAAACATATATATACTGAAAATGTGTTCTGTTTTCCTATTTTTATAAAATACCAAAGTACTTATTAAATGCTGGAAAAATTATAGCAAATTGTCTAAATTAACATAGTATTTCAATAAAAAAATTTCCAGATTTTTACAGCAATTAAAATATATATAAAAATTCCAAAACAACAAGTAACACTTTTGGAAAATAATTAATTAATCATTTATTATTTTGTCCATGTATTTGAAATTGAACCGAAGTCCAGATACAGGACCAAGAGCCATGAATCAAGTCCAATATGACTTGTACATACTCTGAATGTATTAGACACAATTTGGCCCAAAAACCCATGCTAGGTTTGGACATCAATTGGTCATAATCAATAAAATACAGGAATTTAAATAATAATAATATATTTTTAAAGTGGTAAAATTCCTAGTCACAAAATATACAATAAAATAATCTTGTGAAATTTTACATAATAATATTTTGTACAAAGTAGAATTTGAAAAACATATATAAATATACAACAACATTATTTATATATATACATATAAATATTTAGATATTTATATATATATATATATATATATATATATATATATATATATAATGGATATATATACATATAATAATTATACATATATATATAAAATAATACTAAATATAAAATATATATATATATACAAATACTGTATATATACATATATAACGGTATATATATAATAATATATATATACATAATATATATATATATATATATATATATATATATATATATATATATATATATATATATATATATATTTTATATATATATATATATATATATATATATATATTATTTTTCTAATATATATATATATATATATATATATATATATATATATATATATTTATATATATAATAAAAAATAAAATAAACAAAACAAAATAAAAAAAAAAAAATAACAAACCAAAGGGGGGCTCGATCTCGGGTCAGGCAAGGGGTCGGGTTTTGGGCGAGATCGGGCTAGCCAGGGGCTCAGCCCGAATCATGTGTTAGGAAATAGGTTCGGGTTGTTTTATTTTAAAGTTAGGTTAATGGGTTTAAACCCGATAGTACGAATCTAAACCCGCTAACCCTTAGCCTTTGTGTCCTGACAGTTAAGGACACATAGACACATGAGTCTCGTGTCCGCGTTATGCATGACATGCACGACCCAATTCAGCCGTGTCCTGACTTACCATCACGTTGCTCGTGTCCTGGCGAGTCACATAGGTGAGTACGAGACACAAACTCGACACGAAACAGAACTGACATGTACGTGTCCAAGTCGAGCGGACTGTTGGTGCGACGACAGGGCGAAGGAGGCGTCGTCGGCGTGGCGCTTGGGTGGCGATGCACTCGTCTCGACGAGACACATCGAGTGGTGGTGGTCGCAAGCGTCGACGTCGGCTGTGGAGGTGGCGTTGTGGGTCGCCGGAGTTAGGGTTAGGGTTTGTGTTCTCGTCGGGAAAGAAGGGTCTGGGTGGTCGAAAATTAGTCTAGGGTTAGGGTTTCAGGGTCGAGGAGTACTTATAGAGGGGGTAGGTCGGTCGAAATGGGCTAGGTCGGCCGAAAAAGGCGGAGAAAGCGGTCGTCGGTCGTCGGGGCAGCTGGCCAGTCATCGGGGGCAGGTGATGAAGGTTTTACAGAAAAGTCCCCCAATTATGCGGTTTTGCAAAAATACCCCTAAGCCTAACAGTTGCAAATTATTATTTGCAGATCACAATTAAAATAATTCACTAATTTGCAAACTGATATATTACAAAGTAATATTAAAATAATTCATATAATTACAACATGATATATTTTGACTTAAAAATTATTTAAAAATTCTAGAAAAATTCCTAATAATTGTATTAATTCATTTTAAATATATAAAAGCTATTTAATATTATTAAAATATTATTTTGAAATTTAGGGGCTTACAAATCTTTTCTCCTTAAAAAATTTTGTCCTCGAAATTCACAAGGATAGAAGACTCTACAAACATTCTAACATAACAAGCAATGCAACAAATGACTATAAGGCTACTATCAAAACTAATCTTTAAGGTATCAAGCGAGAACGGGTGGTTCCCTCGCAGCTGTTGGGTCGGACAAGTAATGATATCTCTCCCTCATGTCCGACTCCCTCTCCCAAGTAGATTCACCCGAAGAGTGACGGCTCCAAGCTACTCGTACTAAGGGTATGACTTTGTTCCTCAGCCTCTTCTTCCTCTTGTCCAATATCTCCACTGGCTGCTCAGTGACTGCAAGGCTCGGCCCGATCTCTAACTCTGAATGATCTAGCACATGGCTGGGGTCCAGAACATATCTCTTTAGCTGAGACACATGAAAGACATCGTGAACTCCTACTAGATTGGGTGGAAGTGCAACCCTGTAAGCTACCTCTTCGATCCTGCCAAGTATCTCGAACGGCCCGATGTATCTGGGGCTCAACTTGCCTCCTCGTCCGAACCGGATCGTCCCTCTAGTAGGTGATATCTTCACCAGCACCATATCTTCGTCGGCGAACTCTATCGGTCTACGACTAGCATCGGTCCAGTGTTCCTGCCTGTCCTGAGCTACTCTGAGCCTGTCTCTGATCATCCCAACCTTCTCTGCTGCATATGTGATCATCTCTGGCCCAAGCATAACTCTATCCCCAACATTGTCCCAAAAGAGCGGTGTACGGCATCATCGTCCATATAGTGCCTCGAAAGGAGACATACTGATACTGGCTTGGTAGCTGTTGTTGTATAAAAACTCTACCAAGTGCAGATGGCTCTCCCATGATCTGCCAAAATCTAGCACACAAGTCCTCAGCATGTCCTCTAGCATCTGTACCGTCCTCTCGGACTGCCCATCTGTTTGCGGGTGGTACGCCGTACTGAACTTGAGCCGGCTGCCCAACTCCTCCTGCAAGCTCCTCTAGTAGTGGGACGTGAATCTGCTGTCTCGGTCCGACACGATGTTCACTGGTACTCCATGCAAGCAAACTATCTACTATATATATAGCTCCGCCAACTTCTCGGTGGAAAGCCCTACCTTGAAGGATATAAAGTGCGCACACTTCGTTAGCCTGTCCACGATGACCCAAATGGCATCCTTCCCTCCTTGGGAACGAGGAAGCCCTGAGACGAAGTCCATCGTAATGTGTTTCCACTTCCACTCGGGAATGGATAACGGCTGCAACAGACCAGCTGCCCTCTGGCGCTCCGCCTTAACCTGCTGGCAAACTAGACATCTCGAAATAAAACGTGATACATCTCTCTTCATCCCGTGCCACCAAAGATGTTCCCGCAAGTCACGGTACATCTTGTTGGCACCAAGGTGAATAGAATATCGAGATCTGTGCGCCTCCTGTAAGACTGCCTCTATCAGCTCTCCCTTCGGCACGCACAACCGGCTGCCATGCCTCAAGGATCCATCCTCTGCTACGGTGAAGTCATCTAGCAATTCAGCTAAAGCCTGGGCTCGAAGTCTACGAAGGCTCTCATCTGTAGACTGTGCCTCCTTGATCTTCTCCATCAACCCTGACTGAATGTCAAGCATCATCATCTGTATCACTGATCCTGGCCGAACTATCTCGATACCGAGCTTCTCCAGATCTTCCTGCAAATGCCGATCTATCATCAGATACCATGCCATCGGATGCCTGCTCAGCGCATTCGCCACCACATTTGCCTTTCCGGGCTGATACTGTAAATCGATGTCGAAGTCCTTCATCAACTCTAACCATCGTCTTTGTTACATGTTTAGCTCTTTCTGCGTGAACACATACTTTAAGCTCTTGTGGTCAGTAAAGATTTCCACACGCTCTCCGTATAAGTAATATTTCCATAACTTGAGTGCAAAGATTACCGCAGCTAACTCTAGGTCATAGGTAGGATAGTTTCGCTCATGAGTCCATAATTGCCTAGATGCATAAGCAATCACTTTCCCATGCTGCTGTAGGACACATCCTAGCCCCTTTTCCGAAGCATCGTTGTTTATGGTGAAACCTCCAGACCCTGAAGGTAATGTCAGAACTGGAGCGGTCGTCAGCCTCCTCTTCAGCTCCTCAAATGCTGCCTGACAGTCCTCTGACCAGATGTACTCTGCGTCCTTCCGTGTCAGTTTCGTCATGGGTTCAGCTATTCTAGCAAAGTCCTGGATGAACTTCCTATAATAGCCGGCTAAACCCAGAAAGCTCTTGATCTCTGATACTGACGTCGGAGCCTTCCATGTCTCAACGGTAGCAATCTTCCTGGGATCCACCGAGATCCCCTCTCCAGTAACTATATGACCTAGAAACTTCACTCGGTCTAAAAAGAACTCGCACTTCGACAATTTGGCATATAAACTCTCCTGTCTCAGAATCCCCAAAACTATCCGCAAGTGCTCTGCGTGCTCCTCCGACGTCTTCGAGTATATCAGGATGTCGTCGATGAATACTACGACGAACTTATCCAGATACTGGTGAAATGTCTTATTCATCAAATTTATAAAGACAGCTGGCACATTTGTGAGATCAAATAGCATCACCAGAAACTCGTACTGCTCGTACTTCGTATTGAACGTCGTCTTCTGGATGTCTGTAGCCCTTACTTTTACCTGGTGGAACCCGGATCACAAATCTATCCTGGAAAATACCTTCGCCCCACTCAACTGGTCGAACAAATCATCTATCCTGGGCAGAGGATATTTGTTCTTAATGGTGATGGTATTCTACGCCCGGTAGTCAATACACAACCGAACTGTACCATCCTTCTTAGGCACAAAGAGCACTGGCACTCCCCATGGAGAAGTACTAGATCGAATGAAACCCTTTTTCAACAGGTCATCAATCTGCTCCTTCATCTCTACAGTCTCCTTCGAGTTCACTCTATAGCAAGCCCGGGATACTGGTGATAAACCCGGTACTAAATCTATAGTGAACTCCACATCTCGGTCAGGCAGAAGTCTTAGAAGATCCTTTGGGACTACATCCATAAACTCCCTAATGATAGGGTATGGCGGTGCTAACTCCCCAACTGTCGCACAACAGTTCGGCTCTAGGCTGATCTCCGGCCCTGTCCTTGTGACACTGAATGGTACCGTGCCTGGGGGACTGAACAGAATACTACCCTCATGACAGTCTATAGCTACATGGGCATAGCTAAGCCAGTCCATCCCCAATATGATATCATACCCGGGGAGTGGCATCACAAAGAATCGACCCCTAAACTCTCTACCGGCTATAGTAATAGAGCATCTATAAATAGCTCTAATGGGCACTGGTCCGCCTCCCGTCATTACTCTACTCATCTCCTCGGTAGGTGTAGCTACTAAGTGGTATTTAAGCATAAACTCTAATGACAGGAAGCTATGAGATGCACCAGAATCAAACAAGAATAGAGCTAGAAAAGTATGCAAATAAACATGACCTGTGATGACGTCAGCCAAATAATCTGGCTCTGAAACCTGCTCCGACTCTGGCTCAAGAGCTAGACTATAAGCCTTCCCCTGGGGTCCCTTCTGCTGCTGCATATGTTGTCTAAACCTCTGCTGCAGAGTCGGGAGCGGCCCTCTAGGTACCTTGGCTACTGGGCAGTCCCGAAGCTGATGGGTGGCAGACCCGCAAGCTAAGCACCGCTTCAACCTCTTTCTGCAGATGGAGTAATCATGCCCTAGTCTTCCACAGAAAGAACACATATCTCCCTTCTGCTGCTGCCGGGGTCCCAGGGCTCTAACTGGCGGGGTTGGGTAATACGGGGTGGGAGGACGATATGTCTACTGGTGCGGTGTCGGTGCTCTCGACTGGAAAGCCTGACGCTTGGACGGTCCCTCGAGGTGTACAGAAGCCGGCCACTTACAAGACTGAAGATGCTCCTCTATGCTCTGGGCCAACTCTAGGCTTTGGTAGTAGTCAGTCGTACCGTTCGCCACTATAAGAATGCCAATGTCTGGAACTAGACCATGGCAAAACCTACACGTCATCTCCTCTGGGTCTGCAACTAGACTAGGAGCAAAATGGCTCAGGCGACTAAACTCTGTCGCATACTCGTCCACAGAATGGTTCCCCTGCTGGATGTTCTGGAATTGTATCCCCATGGCTACTCTAGCGGTGGTTGAGAAGAATTTTTTCTTGAACTGGGTCTTGAACTGATGCCAAGTGGCCCTCCCTCTCGCGAATAGCGGCTCATTTTGGAACCAAACTCCTGCCAAGTCTATCAGCAGAAATTCCGCTACCTCGACCTGGAGGTCATTCGGTAACCTAGCTCTAAGGAGCTTCCTCTCTACCGAGTCTAGCTAGTCATCTGCTATAACTATGCCCTCAGTCCCTAAGAACTCCTTGGGGTTCAGATCCATGAAGTCCTTGATTGTCCCTGCTCTCTACCGTGGCTCTACAGGTGGTGGGACCACGTCCTCAGAACGCTCCATGCTCTGACGGAGTAGGGTGGTCTGCTTCTGATGGGTCGTTAGGAACCCCTGGATCAGAGTGAGCAGTTGGTTTTCGTCGAGTGTGACGGAAGCTTGGGTAGGTATAGTGATAGGTGGTGGTAGGAGTATCGGGTCCTGCTAGGACTTTGATGTGGAAGGTGGTGGAGGCATTTGGGTTTGTGGATTTGTGGAATGAGAGAATATGGTAGGTGGAGGTGGAGGTGCATCGGTCAACTGGTCAACCGACTGGATAGGGAGTGTGCCATTCTCAGGTGTGACATACTGGGATGAGCGGGTGAGCACCATCTAATTAAATAAAAAAGACTTGTAAGGACTCTTTAAAGTAAACAGTCATAAATAACAAGAAAATCCAATTGTAATAGCGAGCATGTGATGTATTTCCTATGTTGCAATCCTAGTATTCCTCTAGGTGTTCTAAGCGTCATTCCTAATGTTGTCTAATTACCTTACGTTCCTAATTACAGGCAAGCTTTGTACAATGACGTAACCAAATAATTTAGTCAGGACCTGCGTGGGCCACCACTAAAAATATGTCACGATCCGCTACCAAATTGTTGGGCCGGGCCGAGTCATGCCCAGCCTACGCTTGAGATAAAGTGTAGTAAGTTGTTCTAAAGATAACATGATAAGAGTAAAATGTGCTAATAGTTCTATAAGTAATAAATAGTCAGAATTGATCCCAAACACAAAAGTCATCTCGTATAATAATAAGTCCAAGTACAAGTCCGAAATGTAAAGCTGGATACAGGTCCAGTCACAAAATACATAGTCTAATACATGACTACTCTCAAAAGTCCAAAATATAAATAGACAACTAGACGAGTTTCCCCGCAGGTACATCCTCGTAAGACGAAGCCTGGTCCTCGGCAGTAACTCCATAATATGAGTCACAGAGCAACTCCTCCTCAGTAAGTATACCTACAACGTTATCCTGTCAGGACGGGAGCAAGTACTGTTTCTAGCAAACTAATATACGAAACAAGAAATGAACATAAGAGGAATAAACTGGAAACATGGCTTCTCATAGTCTATCATGGCAAGGACACATATGTCATATATACAGATGTATACGTAATGTTTAAAACTGTAGCAGGTACGTGATCGTCAATAGGTGTACAATATGCAGGGGCACATAATGAAATGTACTTCCGTAAAAGTGGTACAGCGATAGATGTACATACACACAAATCTGCTTTGAGATAAAGCCTACGGCGTAGTAATCATATAAAATAAAACTTTGCTCGGTACATAAGTACGGAGAAGGGGGCATGATCACGTACTCTACTATCAGTTTTCCCATAACCCAGATTCTAATCATGTGAGGGATATATAAAGACTGTTCTAAGCATGGTAGTGACTGAAAGTAAATACAACATGTGAAGATTTAACTTGCTACCCCAAGGATCAGCATTTAACATGGTTGGATTCGCAGTTCATTGTTGTAATAATATGTAAAGTTTGTAGAAGTACTTGCCTTTAGCAAAGCAAAGCAGTGATAGAAATGCTATAGATGCCTGGTGACTTGTCACTATAGAAATAGCACATAAACTTAGTTTTTATACTAAGTTAAACACTAAGACACTAGTGGTACAATACGACTTTCTGACTGGACACCTAGCCAAATTGTGATTTTAGCATAGGAGACCAATGTGAGGTGACACAATACTCTAACTAACTTTTTAGAGCCTTTATACTAGTGCGGGATGAGGTCCAATATGTTTATAACTCAAAACAACACAAAACACTGAAAGTCGTAATTATTCAATAAATAAATCAAACTGTACACTATGTTCCAACAATTCTTGAGATAGACAAAAGCTCAATTTTATATAAGCTAAAGTACCAAAATGATCCTTGTTAATTTTAAAAATTTATACTAATTTTTCTGAAATTTATAAACCCTCATAGATATTTATTAAAAATCAACAAACATATATATACTGCAAATGAGTTCTATTTTCCTATTGTTATAAAATACCAAAATTACTTATTAAATGCTAAAAAAATTATAATAAATTGTCTAAATTAACATAGTATTTAGATATAATTTTTTCTATATTTTTACAGCAAATAAAATATATATAATAATTCAAAAACAGCAAGTAACACTTTCTGAAAAATAATTAATTAATCATTTATTATTTTGTCCATGTATTTGAAATTGAACCAAAGTCCAGATACAGGACCCAGAGCCATGAATCAAGTCCAATATGACTGGTACAGACTCTGAATGTATTAGACACAATTGGGCCCAAATACTCATGCTAAGTTTGGACATCAATTGGTCATAATCAAAAATATATATATATATATATATATATATATATATATATATATATATATATATATATATATATATATATATATATATATATATATAATGGATATATATACATATAATAATTATACATATATATATTTTTTTATACATATAATAATTATACATATATATATATATATATATATATATATATATATATATATATATATATATACAAAAGAATACTAAATATAAAAAATATATATATATACAAATACTGTATATATACATATATAATAGTATATATATAATAATACATATATATATATATATTTTTTTTTATATATATATATATATATATATATATATATATATATATATATATATATATATATATATATATATATATACATACATATATATATATAATAAAAAATAAAATAAACAAAACAAAACAAAAAAAAAACAAAATAGCAAACCAAAGGGGGGCTCGATCTCGGGTCAGGCAAGGGGTCGGGTTTTGGGCACGGTCGGGCTGGCCAGGGGGTCAGCCCGAATCATGTGTTAGGAAATAGGTTCGGGTTAGTTTTAGTTTAAAGTTAGGTTAATGGGTTTAAACCCGATAGCACGAATCTAAACCCACTAACCCTTAGTCTTTGTGTCCTGACAGTTAAGGACACAAAGACACACGAGTCTCGTGTCCGCGTTATGCACGACACGCACGACCCAAGTCAGCCGTGTCCAGACTTGCCATCACGTTGCTCGTGTCCTGGCGAGTCACATAGGTGAGTACGAGACACAAACTCGACACAAAACAGAACTGACACGTACGTGTCCAAGTCGAGCGGGCTGTTGGTGCGGCGACAGGGCAGAGGAGGCATCGTCGGCGTGGCGCTTGGGTGGCGATGCACTCGTCTCGACGAGACGTGTCGAGTGGTGGTGGTCGCAAGCGTCGACGTCGGCTGTGGAGGTGGCGCTGTGGGTCGTCGGAGTTAGGGTTAGGATTTGTGTTCTAGTCGGGGAAGAAGGGTCTGGGTGGTTAGAAATTAGTCTAGGGTTAGGGTTTCGGGGTCGGGGAGTACTTATAGAGGGGGTAGGACGGTCGAAATGGGCTAGGTCGGTCGAAAAAGGCGGAGAAAGCGGTCGTCGCTCGTCGGGGCAGCTGGCCAGTCGTCGGGGGCAGGTGATGAAGGTTTTACAGAAAATTCCCCCAATTTTGGGATTTTGCAAAAATACCCCTAAGCCTAACAGTTGCAAATTATTATTTGCAGATCACAATTAAAACAATTTACTAATTTGCAAACTGATATAATAACAATTAAAACTATTACAAAGTGATATTAAAACAATTCAAATAATTACAACATGATATATTTTGACTTAAAAATTATGAAAAAATTATTTAAAAATTCTAGAAAAATTTCTAATAATTATATTAATTCATTTTAAATATATAAAAGCTATTTAATATTATTAAAGTATTATTATTAAAATATTATTTTGAAATTTAGGGGCTTACAGAATCTAACCAATTCTTAACCTAATCTAGGTAGACATAGCGACATTTACATTCCCGATCTTCTAGGACAAGGCAAGTACTTCTATGACTTTGTTACATTTACTTCAAGTGGTAACTTGTTTCATGTTGGACACGTTGTTATATGACTTGATCATGTGCTTCTGGCTCTAATCATGTGTTCTTGTTCTTGTACTTGTACTTGGGGAGGGAAAATACTATGGACATGTGACCAAAACAAAATGCTAGTTAGGTATCAAATGCTAGCCTAGTCATACACCTGTGCACGTGCGATTAATCCGTACCTTTATTCATGATCATTGTCCAGCCGGTCATATATTTAGTATATATTTCAAATCACATATCAAGATCTTCTTGCTACATGTTTCATTTATGGTTCAGGTTAGTCATAGTTTATTTCATCTTACTTGTTTATATGTTGTACTTATTCCGGCCATTATTATAGATTGTACTTTGCTCCTTTCATAACTGGATAATTTTAGTTGAGCTTGAGGAAATTTGCCCGACATTCTATGGGCTAGAGCTCAAGGCTTTTACTAAGCAAGATGGAGCCATGACTCAAGACATAGGACCGGAGTCGCTCCGAAGATTTAGCTTTCGACCTGGGACTTAGCTTTTGGATTGGTTTGAGTGATTGATATTGTATTGTGAGGTTTTTATGGGATAGTTTTGTTCAAATGGTCGACACCTTTACTTCTTTCACCGGTTTTGTTTTCGACATATCTTGTAAAGGTATAATAAATGACTAGTGATGTGGTGGTGTATGGTAATATGTTCTGGGCACGTATTATCAGTTGTGATGATATGGATTGATCATACTATTTGGAGATTCCTTGAGGTTTACTATAGCTTATTATGCTGTGTCTACAACATAGGCCGGACGTATCCGACTCGTATACAGTTATCTGGGAGTGGATCACGACAATTGAGCATACCAATGCACAGATCTTTACCACAATATAATAATTCTTGGCTTCAATGTTGATTGCAGTAAGCTACTAGGGGAAATTTGCCTGAAATGACATATTGGGGATTTGTAAACAGAAGTCACTTGCTATGTCATTAACATAAATGTATCTAATAACGTCTTGCCGGGAGTCCATAGATATATGAGAATTTAATAATTCCTTCTATCTTTTATCACTGCTTCAGATATGTTAATGAATATGGGGGTAGTCTAGATCGAATTCGTTGATGTCGATCCTTTCAAGTGTCTAGAAGCCTTTTTTTTTTCCTGATGCACTTCTCTATAACCAGTGCAATCTAAAGAAGATAGTGGCAATGAGACTGATAACGAAGCAAAATGCAATTCAGCTATTGAAGGGACCATGGTGATCTACCTCAAAGGCTATGAAGAAAGAGATCACAACAATGATGTTGATGAACCATTCAACATTGATCTAGTTGACTTAAATCCTGATGAAAGTTCAGGTGCTAACGAACCATTCATAATTGATTGTGCCAAGTTTGGTCGTGAGGTTGGTGTGGGTGCTAACAGACCATTCCTTGTTGATTTGGCAGGCAAAAAACTCTTCTCTATTGATCTGTCAACACTTTTAAATGATGTAAAACCCTTTGTGAATGAAGCACATAATTTTAATTATCCTGTATATCATAAAAAGGAATCCAAAGACAATAATATGATGCTGATAACATGGTACGGTGGCACAACATTGCAATGTTACTTCCTTCAGTCTTCTGGGTCGCATGCTTTTTCACCGTGGAGGAAGGTATATCTTTCTAGTGCCTCCAACATTACGGGGTCAACATACCATTCTCATTGAAAATGGAAAACTCCATGAATTAAAACGAATAATTTCATAGAGTTTAAGATTTGAGAATCGATTGACTTAGTTTAAAGCATAGTTTGCTGAGTTAGAGAAACAAACTTGTACGTGAGTCCATTATGCTTCTAAGAAACCCGACAACTTTTATGGATGACATACAATCTCCTTTGAGATTGTTGTGGAGGTTGTACATAAATTTTGTAGTCATTAAAAAAATTACAATTATAGAATTGATGACAAGTCATGACGCAATTGTGCAAAAAAGAAAGCAATAAAGTTTCTAAAAATATAGCAGAGCTCTAATGCAACCAAGTTGTTGTGATAGAGCAAGATAGAATCTCGTTGTTGTCGTGCTGCTGGGGTGGTGAAAACCACCATTGCTCAAAGCGAGATTCGTCTTTCGTCATTGATCCGCTTTCTGGAACTAGCAAGTTCGATAGAACTTCTAGAATGCTTCTCCGTGACCCTCTCGAGGAGTAGCACAAACTTGTTACAATTGTCTTGGACATGTTCTGAGCAAAGATTTGAAGAACTTCTTAATTGTCGTTCTTCTTCTACAACAGTTGTTCTTCTTCTACAACGCTGTTCTATTACACCTCTTCATACAAAGAAAGTACAAAAGAAGAAAGAGTTCGTAGTGTGCAGCGTGAGCTAAGAAGAAAATACAAATCCATTGAACACATAAATGCAGCATAACGCTCAACATGTAGACGCCGTAGAACACACAAAGACACACGTTGCACGCCGTAGAATCACCCATGAATGCACAGTGTGCATCACTGGACCCATGCGGACTCGTCACGACACCTTGTATGACTCGCCATCTCGTGCCCAATGCATATGTCGCTGGACACGCTCGATGTGTATGCTATTTAATGCCCTTCTTTCGAGTTCAAGTCTGAGTCACTAGACACCTCCAAAGAGTCTTCACAAAGGAATATGTGGCAAAAATAAATATTTATTATGTGATTTTGAACCTTGCCCACAGAAAATTCTTCATCATACTAACTACGTGAGCTAAGAAAGATCTTTTCTAAGCTTTCTGGACAAAAATGGCATATATCATTCAAATAATTTGGAACCAACTTATGCACACAGATTAGCCAAGCTCATGATAAATTCAGAAATGATCAGTTGAGTTCATAGGATTTCCATGAACCAATTAACAAAATGTGAGAAACTTAAACAAAAGAAGGTTTAAAGCCTGTTTTAGTTCCCCGATAACATCAACAAATTGAACATGTTCCTATTGAACGAGTGTGTGAAGCATATAAATGAGTATTTGAATTAGTTGTGACTAAGCTGTTAGTAGTGTAGATAGGAAAACAAGTATCGAAGGGAAGAGAAAGGATAACTAAAAGACGAGAACATGCATCATTGGAGAAGATAATCTACTAGTGTGCTAATTAACCCAAATTATATATATATATATATATATATATATATATATATATATATATATATATATATATATTTTGGTACTAGGATTTTCACTCAGGAGAAGAGGCGATCCAGTGCTTGGAGGTGGGAACACTCGGGCTTCACCCTCACACAGCGGCGGTGGCGAACCCCTTAACGGCGGCGGAGGCTTTGATTAGCAGGATATTGGGGGCATCTGGTCCATTATCGTGCGTCGGCAAAGGGGCTATGGCTGGGAGGCGGATGCGCACGGTAGACGCGACATGACTTAGGGGTAGGGGTTGCGCTTGCTTGCTGCCAGTATTCACTTCAGCGCTCCTCGACGATTCATCGGAGAGAAGCACAAAGGGGGGGCGACCTCAGGTGGTACACAGGACGTCGATGATTGATTCGGTAATGGCTGAGCAATAGAAAGGAGGAGACACCGAAGCAAGGTAGGGCATATGTCGATATAGGTTGGGGTCGACCCGATCAGGACAACAGCCGGGGAGGAGGGAGGGTAGGGGAGCTATCCCTGAAAAAGGCAAGGAGCCCATGCCTGGACTTTTTATGGGTCGATCGTGGGCGGATCTTTATCATGACAGTTTGAAGTCTTCACCGAATATGATGCACTATGTCACGCCAAAACGTGTGGCAGGGGAAGAGCGGGCAATTTTCAGAAAGAAGGAGATTGCTGAGACGTCGGGCTACTGACAAAATACTATCATCTTATACATACTTTTTGCCAAGCCATTTACGGGCAGAAGCATATGTGGCTAGCGTTTGTAGACCAAAAGGTAGCATTGAGCTTTTTTAGGGATGATGGGTTTTCTGTGTGACATGAAGGAGGATGTAGACCATATTTTTCTGGGAGGTCCCTGAATGTTTGATGGCCAACTAATTATTTTGAAGCAGTGGCATCGATGGCCCAAGTGTGAAAGGGACATTCTGCATACAGTTCCAGTCTGGGTCATACTGCTAAGGTTCCCGATATCTTACTGGAATACTTTATGTTAATGAAGTTAACCAGTTTGATTAGTACACCGATCAAAGGAGATGACGCGACTAACTCCAGATCTAGGATACAATATGCTCAGGTTTTTATGGAGATGAATGCCAAGAATGAATTGCCATGGGTTCTAAAATATAAAATACCAACAAATGAGGTTTTTAGGCAGCGGGTTGAGTATAATGGATTTTGCTTGTGTGCCACGGGTTCTTCGGACATGTTGTACAACAATGCAAATTGTCAGGAGGGATAAAGTGGATGCGTCTCCATACAAAACGTGGATATAAGAGAGCCATATAGGGAGCAGGTTTTGCCTACCCATGAGCAAGGGATGGATGTTTGGATGAATCAGGATGGAAGTGGGCGTGATACTACCTGTGGTATGGAACTCGCTCTTATACTTTCTGGTCTTAGTTAGGATAGTAGGGGAGGGGAACAAAATTGGGGTGCTGGTTCTGCAGATGAGGGATGTCTCCCTCACAGGCGATCCGTGTAAAAGAGGGGCTGGCTGGTCCTGAGCAGTCTGCTCTTACCGTATTCTGACCAACCTCACACACAAGTGCTCAGCAGGTGTTCTGTATAGGATAGGACGTCCAGGTTGGTGTTTCAACTCGTAGGAGGTCAACAGTGGGTATAAAAGGCAAAAAGGAGAGGTCAAAGACAAATTCCAACTTACCTAGTACTACAAGCAAGAAGAGGCCCACATGTGATACACGGTAAGAAATATGGTAGCCTTTAGTTGGGGATAAGATGGTCCGAGACAATCTTGCTTGCGCTACTCTGCTCATAAAAGAGGTTGTTTGTAGGCACCCTGATTTTTGAAGATTTTTTAAGCACAACATTGACCAATTTCTCTAAACAAGTTCCATATTCGTATTCTAGACGAGTCAACCTTCATTTTGATATATCATGTCTTATCCAAATTTGTTCTCTAACCTTCTTTTGACTTCGCACAACTTTGGGTCAACTTAGGCCATTTTTACCATTTACTGTAATTTTAGACCTAACTTCCAACTTGAGTTTGGGACTCAACATAGATCAAAACCATTTGACCCAATATATGATTTTGACTTATTTTGTGCCTAAGATGCACATGCCTAGGGTGTGCGATTCAATCGGGTTTCTATGTGCTATTGGCACATGAAACCCATTAGTTGACTTTTTGGGTTTAAATTGACCAGAAAATCTATTCAAACCCTAACCTAGCAAGTCCCACTTGTTAAAGCCCATCTAACGTTGCCAAAATCGATTAGATATATATATTTAGTTAATTTTTAGTGATTAAATTGCAGCCATGTGTATTAAATCCTCTATCTTTGATTTTGTCAAACAACCCACCCAATAAGGAAACCTATTACCATATTAATCCTTTGGAGGGTAAAATCCTGACCAATTTAATCCAAATCAAAGTCCAACTCTATATATACCAACAAAATCATGTGTTCCTTGTATCAAAAAGCTTTGATACTCATATACCTTTACTAAAATATTTGTTGTGCAAGGTTTTATGATAAAAATATTATTTTAACTTATTGCTGATTTTTTCCATAATTTATTATTATTAATTATTTATTGTTTCGGGACTCAATTAGTACGCCAAATGTGGCATTAACGATGTAGTTTCAACATGAGGCTATTATGATTAAGTTTCCATCAATAAAATAATATTGTTAGCAATATAAAAGTATTTATAAGTACTTTACAGAAATTAAATTATTATTATATATTAGTTATAAATTATTTTTATAAGGAAGTTGGTACTAAATATATTGTATGGTGTTGTACAGACATCATTACGACTATTGGGTATAGATATTAATCTAGTCTGTATATGATAAGTCATTAGAGAGTATTAAATATAGTGTATTATTATAGGTGAACTTGGAGGGAGTAACGAAGACATCGGAGTTGGACAGACAAGTACATATTGCTGAACTTTACAATATTCACATGCATTTCTTATATTGCTATTACATTTCAGTCCTACTTGAGCACTTACTTCTCTGATTCATGTTATTGTTAATTTCTAGTTATCATTGTTATTTTCCCGTTATACATGCACGTAGTTTATTTCTATAATTCCTATCATTACTTGTTATGATTTCATATTCATGCACGTTATAATTTATCGTTGCTTAGTCCTATACCATGTTTCCTTGACATGATTGACCTGGACTTGACTAGAACTTGACTTGTTGACTTGACTTGACTTTCTAGTACCTTAGGAAAGAGTATTTTATTAGTTGTGGCTATACCACTCTATTGTTAGTGCCCCGTTGGGCTGCGATAGAGAACCTGTTATAGGACTGTTAGTGCTCACCAGACTACGGTTATTATCACATGTTTACTAATTCTACAATTATATTATATTCTCATGATATGTCACCATCTATAAAGTTTTTCTATGTGTTATTCTTTCTTGTACTTTTTATTCCTATTTTTTCTTGCATGTTATTTACTATCATAGTATGCTTGTATAATATGTGTCTCCTGAGGACCTGGTAATTTCTCCAGATTTTAGATAAAGTTATCAAGGTATATTATATTGATGGATGACACTAAGACTTCAGGTATATTTAGTTGATGTTATTATCATTCTCTTTCTTATTTATATTTTGTCTTATATTTGACTCATGCTGTTATTATAGATTAGTCTTTTACAAGCTTCGTCTTTCTTCTAGATCATTCATGATACATGTATTATTGGGGATCCACTCTAATACATTTATCTATTCTAGAATTAGTGTATTAAGGTCTGATCAACCTTGGTGCATTTGATTCGTCATTGTTACCAATATTTAGTGGATTGAGATATAGATGATTTTGAACATTAAGACAGCTTATACGTACTCGAGCTGGGCTGGAGTCCTCTCGATACATAGCTGGCATGTATACGATCTCCTAGTCCTACGTATTTTGGGACTGAAGCGTTACATATTTTTTTAGTGGCCTATGCTGGTCGAGTTAGTCGTTTCGGTTACGTTACTGTACCGATCGGGCCTACAATAGGATAGTATATTAGGATCTCAATCCACAAGTGCTTTAAAAATTCTTTTGGTTTTCTCTATTGCCCTTGGAACTCGAAAATTGTATTCGATCATCTTTCTTGAACTCCTTACCATGAATTTGCACTTTTTCCTATTTCGGAAGGATGAATACTCATGCTTAACACTCCTTGGATTGTATTTTATCATAAAGTAGAAGGTAATTATTAGAACATCTTAAGTAGGATTGATTATTTCATGTTATAGAGGTAGGATAGACGTCTCTATTAGATAGACTTAGTAGATTAGACTTGCAGCATAAAATTCATACAGACAACCTAATCTAATGAAAGACTCTAGGACCAATGGACTACAACCATTCTACCATTTTACCTATGATTAGATAGAGATGGTGTCACTACCACTTTCCTAGCTTGGGGGTATTTTGGTCATTTTTCAAATTTTGAGAATTTTTGGAATTATTATGTATTATTATGATTTATTAGAATTAATATGATTTTTGGTGATTTTTGGTGATTTTTAGGATAATTGATTTTGGGCCTATAGTTGACTTTGACTTGTGTTGACTAGAAGACTAACCTAGTGACTAATCTAGGTTATGGCCACTTAGTTAGGTTAAGTAACCTTGGTTTGACCTAATGTAATGAGGTTTAAGTCATTGGAACTAGTTCGGAGTGATTTGGAGTTGTTTAGGCTAATATGGCTTAAAACTTCATAAGTCATGACTTATGGTTCTAACCTTTTAATAAAACAACTTAGCCATAGCCTATGTGACTTGGCCCAAGCCCAAATTAGCAACCCTAATATTTTGTCCAGCCAACCTAGGAATTCTCCTACTATAAAAGCCCTCCTAATTTCTAGGGCTAGCCTCCTTTCCATAGGAATTCTATTTCAAGAAGAAAGAGGTGAGCTCCCATCTTTAGAAATTCATAATAAATCCATTTTTTCTCCTTTTTAATCCAAACAAGTTGCAATAGGTTCTAATTATTGTTTTCTTGCTGTTGGAATTGGTTGTCCTCAGTTTTCTAACAATTTGGAGGAATTTCACCATCAAGGAGAACATCACTCATTAAAACTTTTTGAGAGTTTTGACTCATTGAGGTAACTCTCTATCCACACCATAGAATCCTGAGATTTTTGCATCAATAGGGAGCCCTAGACCTAACCTAACTATTGGAATAGGAATCCCCAGGTTTTTGTGTCGTTTCGTGTCCTAACAGGACACGTATCAGTGTCATGCTCTCTGTGTTTGTGAAAATGCCACTGTGGTTTGGTTTGTGCTATTTTCGAATAAATTTTGAATGGAAAATCTCGTTTTGATGTCGCTTACACGATTCTAATGGACTGAGTTTGTTTCGTGCTTGTGTCGTGTCGTTAGGACACTCGTGCACACGCACTCGGACACGCGCGCGCGCAGCTACAGTTCTCCCCTGCTGTTCGGGTTTACTACAGGACACGACACGGGATGGTTTGACACGAAAATTGGTAGACACTAGGGGGCATGCACTGTCATCATGCCCCCAAAATTTTACTAAGTTTCGTGGTCGGGTTGGAGAGAAATCAATCGTGCACTGATTTCTCACTATCCTGCGTACAGTGCAAATTAGCCACTGATACGGCCTTTATTCTTTGGACACGACACGCACTGATACGAATCAGGGTGACACAAACCTAGGTCTACCCTAGGTGCATCCACTGACACGTGCACGTGGTCCAGTTTGCGTCGTATCGAGTGCACGACACGTGTGCACCTGTGCACGACGCACTGTCTGTGTTTGTGTCTCAGTGCACTGTTTGGGAATTTTTGTCTTGGACACGGCTGTGTCCACGTGGTGGACACTTGACACTTCCAGGGACACCTTCACACATAGTATTTGAATTACCAACCATTAATTTAGCATTTTAGTTTAATTTGTTGGTTAATTTTCTTCTTCCCTATTTTCCTGATACAGGCTGTTTACTGTTTTTTTCCATTTTTTATATGACTCCTATCAGTCCATTTGATCAACCTAATGCTGTTAATTACATGTATAAATCCCTATTATTGGTTACCTATATATAATCTACATGTATGCAAATTATGGGGTGTAATTGTGGGGTTGGATGTCGATTTTGTTTTGACATAAGAAACTGTCATGTTGGAAATGTTTCCTTCTCTTCCAGTTTTAAAATGTGATTTATGGTAGACCTTTTGATCAATTTAAATGTTGCTAGTCACATGTTTAAGTCCCTCTTATAGTCCTCCTAAATGAATTCTACTTGTGGGTCGATTTTGAGGTATTTTGGCTTTGATTTGAATTCAAAAAGGGAGTGTTATAGTGTTGAGTGTTAGGAGTGTACTGAAATCCATTTTTCCTGAATTCCCATACTGTTTAGAACTTAAAAACCTATGTTTCATGATACCTGAGATTTATACAAAGCCTGAATTCTGATTTATGCTATTGAGGACACTGTCACTTAGTTTAGGGTTCTATAGGAGGTCTAAATGGGTTCATGAATCAAATTACAATTTTCATTAAAAACCTGAGATAGGTCAAAGTCTGAATTTTTGTTTTGATATCCTGAGAAATGTAATTGCCTACACTATACACACTTGCCCACATGCAAGTTCAGCCTTCATGAGTTCCTGTCTTATGTTCTATACACTTGTGCACACTTGTGTATCTAACACACACATGTAGACACCCCTATCACATACACCATGTTAACACACATATATCAACACATTGACACCATTTTCACAACACTCACACCCTCACATGGTACACCTTCACATGTACACACTCATGCTCACCCACACACACACATTGCCATGATCCCTTATGTTTTACTAAGTTACTATTTACACTAGACACATAAAACAAATTGTGATTTATATTCTAGTTTCATGTATCCACATGTGACACTACACACCCATTGTAACACACACACATGTACACAAACACACATGCTATTTGCCTATCACCCTATGTATATATATATATATATATATATATATATATATATATATATATATATATATATATATATATATATATATGTATATGTATATATATATATATATATATAGGTACACCTATATGTGATATGTGTGTGAACTATACTAAACTAGATTAATATTGTAAATGTGTAAATATATGTTCTAGCCTATGGCCTATAGCCTATGGCTCATTGCCTGTGTATGTGGCTTGAATGCTAGTGTAAGTGAGTAGTTGGCTAGTATATCCTAGATAGTGTGTGTGCTTACTAGCATAGGCTAGTTTAGCCTTGTTTAGACTAATATAGACTTGTTAGGATTTGGAATGATTGTTAAACCTAGTTTAACATAACCTATACTTGTTTAGACCTATAATAACTTGTTTGACCTAATTTGGACTTGTTGGACCTAGTTTGACTTATAGGGTTGACCAGAGTTGACCAGAGTTGACTTTGGCCTAGATTGACCTAGAATCATGTAGAATGCATAGTAGGACTTCATTATACCATTTTGGACTTGTTGTGACTTGTGTTGTTCTATAGGAGACAGACACCACTCCTCGGACAGTATATTCTCTTCAGACACTCAGGCTATCAGGCGAGTACATTCTCTGACCGTTTTATACTTGTATGGATTTACATTCTTGCTCTAGATTACTGTACTTGATGCTGATACGATTCATTATCACGGATTGGTACTATATGGATCTTCTTCTGAGATGTTATCTCCTTGTATTCACTAAGTACATATTGTGATGTGCGTTTCACTTACATGTTGTATTTATTGAATACCCTTATCATTGTACACTCATTGTGCATATTGTACTCTCAGTATCACATTGAGCCATTGTACAAGCCATTATACAAGTCATTGTATAAGCCATTGTATAAGGTAACGTAACTGAATTGGATCCTTGTGTATTGATTGGGGAGGGGGGAGTAGAAATGGTTATGTGATCATTCGTATTGTATAAAAAATTGTATATGTCCATTGTACACCCACGTACAAAGGAGTCCCATTTTATTGTATAACCTAACCCGTTTACATAACCATATTGTGCTCTAAAATCACATGTTCCTTACAGTCTTACTTATCATATTTAGATATTTCCTGTTATCAAATCTCTACTATTTTTCATATATCTTCTTCTTTCAGCGTTTCATGTACTTTACTCTATTGCATGCTTTATATTTCCTAACTCGTTATGAACTGCGTGAGATGTTTTGTGCTCGCTCCCGTCCTGACTGGACCTGTTGAAAATATTACAGAGGATGAGGAGGAGGCCTGCGTAGACACCTACTATGGGGCAGCTGTAGATGCCATGTGTGACCCAGATTTCCAGCCTGATCTACTAGTTTAGAGACTGAGGCTCCCTAGTCTAGGTTTTCTATTTTTGTCACTTGAGATCTAGATTGTACATATTCTTTCATTTCAGTGTTAGAGTCTTGTATTGAGCTGGATGTTCTGATTTGTTATGTCAGTAGACACTTAGACTCTCTGGTTGTATTTTTGTGGTTTTTCCTTCATTCCAGTATTTATCTATCTTTCTTCCTATCTTTCATTCTGCTTTAGATGTGATTGAGACTGTATATTGAAGAACAGTTTGGCAACTCTAGAGGGGGGTGAATAGAGTTTATATAGAAAAATAGCCAATTAAAAATAACTCTTTCACTAACAATAAATAATCAGAGTAAAGTGCAGAAAATAAATGAAGAGCAGAAGAGCATACGCAAACACAGCGATTTTAACCTGGTTTCCCTCGTGGAGGACTAGTCCAGGCCTGAGAACTCTAGCTCAGGATTAAATCCACTATTTGTGAAATAGTAGTTTACAACCCGTGCCTTTTCTTCAGAAGAGCACGTCAACTTCTAACAGATGATCGCAGTGGCGATTTGCTTGGAATTGTCCAAGCAACTTCTTCGACTCTTGCACAAGAATCCTAACTGAGAGATGCTGAGCACTCGACACTTAGGAGGCTTGTGGCTAGTAGATGGGAAGGGTATGGCTTACTTGAGCTTATAAGAGAGAAGAGAAAAGAAGATTGGATGGATTGGAATGAGAGAATTCATGCCCTATTTATAATGTTTTTATAGGCAGAATTTGGCCAGAATTCGGGTAGAAAAATTCAAAAATTTGGCCGTTGGACAACTAGCAACCAGCTAACCCTAAAATTAGGGTTCCTGATTTCTAGGGGACAGAGTTCGGCCCGAACTCTGTGTGGAGGCAGAGTTCGGCCCGAACTCTGTCTCCAGAGCACAGAGTGGTTCTAAGGGGATTTTTGGGCAGTATTTGGTTCAGTGGAGCTTGGGATTTTGGGTAGGCTGTAGACTAAGTGTCAAGAGCTCAGCAAGACTCAGAGTACACAAGTCTAGACTCAATGAAAATATAAAATACAGACTCGAAAACACACTGAGAGCCGGAGACTGAGCTGTCGTCTGTCTTGAACTGTTATGCAGACGTCGTGTGTCGTATTGAATTAATACAGATATTATTTAGTCAATGTAGTCAATATTTGGTTGACTGTGACTTTGTGTCAACAATCTCCCCCATATTGATAATTGACAAAATGATATATGTATATTCAATATTCATACCTGGACACAGTTGATTATAGCAACATAGCTCCCCCATACTTGATGCCGAGCTAGAATGTAATAGCTCTCCCGTAATCAGTGAACGGTGCTGAGCTAGAAGCAATAGTTCCCCCGTAAATAGTGCATGGAACCTGTATAATATCTTCCAACAAGCACAAACAAGCACAGAAATACGAAAAGATAGGATCTGATACCAAACAAGTATATCCAGCTATATATATTCAGGCAGAATATACATAGTTCTCCCCCTTTTGGCAGTTAGCAATATAGACTGCAGAGAAATAAATAATAAAAGAAAACTGCAGTAGACAATTAATAGTAATACAACCACACCAAGCAGAGAAGAAACAGTATAAAAATAATCAAAAGAAGTACTAGCATAAAGTGTCATAACCAAATGTCAAACACACAACCAGAGTTTAACTACATAAATCCAAGTACAGAAATCCATAATAAACTAAATAACTGAAATCAAAAAGCAATAACTAATGTCATCATCAGCAACAGCAGCAGCAGATAGTAGCCAATCTCCATCATGGAGCACGAGATGGTCCAGGAGTGTCAGAACGTCTGGGATCCACAAAAGCAGCACCCGGATCCAGGTAACGCATGACCCACGGATCATCAATGCGATAGCCCTCACGATCGGGATCCCGCTGCATGGGAATGGGCATAGTAGGATGATGGGACATGGAGTACCGAATATCATGCAGCGAGTTGCTGAGTGCACTCATCTGCAGGGTAGTGCGTAGTCCATCTGAGCCCACCGATCGTCCTCTAAGTCGAAACGATCCCGGAGCATGGTCTGGATGGAGTCAAGAGTGGCAGGTGGAGGAGGTGCATCCTGACCGAGTGGAGGGGCGTCTGGCTCCTCATCATCAGAATGCTCAGAAGCCTCAGGAGAGGCGACGACTGCTTAAGTACGTCGTGCCTTGGACAGGAAAGCAGGAGCAGGCAAGAACGGACAGTCATGAATAGGAATGATGAATGCACGAAAAACTATAGGAAGGTATAAAGGATAAACCAAAGCTCTTGGTTTCTTCCTACAATTTATCATCCAGTCCATCATTGTCCTAGGAAGATTGAAGGGGATACGAAAATGAAGGTGATATAAAGCAGAGATCTCAAAGTAGGTAACTTCATCAGTTGAACCAGCTTTTGGTAAGATAGTGTTGAACACGATGCGATGAAGTTCATAAAAGTAGGGGGTGAAATGCTTGGCCTTTAGCTTGCGAGGACTTACGTTAGGAGCACATAAATCCTCCTTGAATCCTTCAAGGGAAGTATCGCCAACAAATTGAAGTTGACGTGCTTCCACAAGCTTCTCCCACACATCAAGATCCGGGAGAGCAAGAAAGTCTCCCAACTCAGAATCATTGAAGGCAATGTTAATGCCAGCAACCCAGGAATAGATGTGGGTTGCATCGTGAGTCAGATTACAGTAGAACATTTGGATTGCGCAACGGTAAATGACAAAGTTGGAAGCAACTAGTTCATCCAAACAAAGATCATGAAATAAAGATTCATATTGAGAAAATATTGTGAAATTGATGGGATGGCCCCCAAACACCGGACGAGTCCTAAAATCGCTAAACCATTCATTAGAGGCGTCTAGCGACACAAATAGACGGTCGTCGTATGTATTAGGGTCATCGGGACGCGGCGGATTGAACAACGGATGAATGGGGTGTTGTTCAACAACTTGTTCAATCGGAGGAGGAGGAACCGAAGAGGAAGCTCCCTCATGTCGAGTCCTTCTCCCTCGTTTGGACAAGCGAGATGCCATTTGCAAAGAAATAGGAGAACTTGAAAATGATAGAAAGAGAGAGTTATACCTGAAAATAATACCAAACAGTGGAAGAGAATGTTGAAAAACCCCTTTCCCTTGATTTTGAGAAGAAAAAGGAACTCTCTAGATCAAGAACTAGGGTTAGGGTTTGAAGGAAAGAGTTTGGAGAGGTGAGGAAGGAGGCAATAGTGAAGGAGAGAGAAGAAAACCCGAAATATAAGAGAGGGTTTTCTTTGGTCGGAAGCTATATTGACCATTGGATCTAAAATGATCCAACGGCAGAGCCAGATCCCGACGCTGAAACAATTGGACCGAACTCGGCCCGAACTCTGTTTGGGGCAGAGTTCGGCCCGAGTTCTGGATTAGTGGTCCAGAACAGAAAACAGGCTGAAAAGATAGAAAAATTGGTTAAGTGTTGAAGATAAAAGTTTGATAAATTCAATGAAGTACATAGAGAGGTACACAAAAGTCAGAATGAACTTTAGAATGTAGTAATTAGACAATATTAAGTCGAAACAAACCATATAATAAACAAGGAAATATATTGTAATTCAATATTTCAAATTTGCCATGGGTTAGCTGCAGGGGCCGGATCCCAGCTAGCGGTAGTCCTGAGGACTAGTGCACCGTATCGCTTAGGCTTTTACGCCTTGTTGTCAGAAGGACCCTTTCGGCTTGTACCCATACCAAATTTGTCGTAAAAGAATCAAAATATACTCGATATTTACGCAGGCGAGTCTCAACTTATAACTGCTTCATCCAAAATTCCGAGTTCACGACATAGGAAATTGAAGCGCTCTTCGGATAATGGCTTAGTAAAGAAATCTGCTAGCTGATGATCAATGTCGATAAATTCTAAGTTAATCGTGCCATTTTGCTGATGATCACGCAAAAAGTGGTGTCTGATCTCAATGTGTTTAGTGCGTGAGTGGCAGACAGGGTTCTTAGTCAAATTAATGGCACTAGTATTGTCACAGAATATAGGAATATACATAAAAGATAACTTATAGTCTTCAAGGGTTTGCTTCATCCACAGAATTTGTGCACAATAACGCCCAGCTGCTATGTATTCAGCTTCTGTTGTGGATAGTGCGACAGAGTTTTGCTTCTTGCTAAACCAGGAGACTAAAGCTTTTCCTAATAAATAACACGTGCCGCTCGTACTTTTACGGTCAACCTTGCATCCAGCGAAGTCAGCATCGGAATAACCAATAAGATCAAATGATGTTGACTTGGGATACCATAGGCCCACTGTAACCGTACCCTTAAGGTATCGAAAGATACGCTTAACCGCGGTCATGTGTGATTCCTTAGGATTAGCTTGATATCTAGCACATAGGCAAACACTGAACATGATATCAGAACGACTAGCAGTTAAATAGAGTAAGCTGCCTATCATACCTCGATACTTACATTGATCAACGGGTTTGTCGCTCTCATCTGGTTCGAGTTTGGTTGAAGTAGCCATTGGTGTGCTGATTGGTTTGACGTTGTCAAGATCGAACTTCTTCAGCATGTCCTTGGTATACTTCGATTGGCAGATGAAAGTTCCATTAGCCATTTGTTTCACTTGCAGACCTAGAAAGTAGTTGAGCTCTCCCATCATGCTCATCTCAAATTCTGTCTGCATACACTTGGCAAATTCTTGACAGAGGGTTTCATCTGTAGAACCAAAAATAATATCATCAACATAAATTTGAATCAACAGAATAGTGTCTTTAAAAGATTTTATAAACAGTGTAGTGTCAATTTTTCCTTTTGAAAAACCTTTCTCAAGTAAGAAGCTACTTAGCCTTTCATACCAAGCTCTCGGGGCTTGTTTGAGGCCATAAAGCGCTTTCTTTAGCTTGAACACGTGGTCGGGAAATTTGTGATTTTCAAAGCCAGGAGGTTGTTTCACATAAACTTCCTCCTTAATAAAACCATTCAAGAAAGCACTTTTCACATCCATTTGAAATAATTTAAAGTTTTGAAAATTAGCAAAAGCACAAAGCATCCGAATGGATTCTAGTCTAGCAACAGGAGCATACGTCTCATCGTAGTCGATACCTTCCTCTTGGTTGTATCCTTGAGCTACTAGACGAGCTTTGTTACGTGTGACTGAACCATCTTCATTTACTTTGTTTCTAAAAACCCATTTAGTACCAATTATCGAGTGATTAACCGGTCTAGGAACGAGTTCCCATACTTGGCTTCTCTCGAATTGGTTGAGTTCTTCTTGCATAGCAGAAATCCAAAATTCATCATTAAAAGCTTCAGAAATATTTTTAGGCTCTACTTGTGAAATGAAGACAGTGCTAGCAACGGAGTCTCTTAGTGATGATCTAGTAGTTACTCCACGTGAAACTTCTCCTATAACTAAATTTTCTGGATGAGAAGGTTTGAAAGAGAATTTCTTAGGCAAACCCTCCAGAGAATTAGTTTCGGTTGAAGTATTCATTGGAGTAGAAGTTGATGGCTCAACGTCATCATCAAGAGTACTTACTGCACTGTTGTCTTCATCAAAAGTCACATTTGTTGACTCTTCCACAATAAGTGAGCGTTTATTAAAAACTCTATATCCCTTACTCTTGGCGGCATAACCAAGAAATATACCATCGTCAGCTTTGAATCAAATTTGCCTAAGTTGTCTTTGGTGTTAAGGATAAAACATCTACAACCAAAAACTTTAAAATAAGAAACATTGGGGGTTCTCCCAAACCAAAGCTCATAGGGTGTTTTCTTCCTAATGGGATGAATTAGCACCCTATTCAAAATGTGGCATGCTGTACTGACAGCTTCTGCCCAAAAGTATTTCGGAAGTGAAAATTTATTCAACATGACTCTGGCCATATCGCCGAGAGTTCTATTCTTTCGCTCCACAACACCATTTTGTTGAGGAGTTCTAGGACAAGAAAATTTATGATCAAAACCATTTGCATTAAAAAAATTTCAAAATCATAATTTACGAATTCGCCTCCATGATCACTTCGGATTCGAGTAATCATGTAGCCTTTTTCGTTTTGAACTTTCTTTACAAAAACTTTGAAAACAGAGATAGCATCGCTCTTATTAGCGAGAAAGAAAACCCAAGTAAATCTCGAAAAATCATCAACAATAACAAATGCATAAAGTTTGCCACCAAGGCTAGCTATTCTACTAGGACCAAATAAATCCATATGAAGTAGTTGCAAGGGTCTAGTAGTACTTACAGAGTTGATGGAATGAAATGAGGATTTAGTTGCCTTGTTTAGTTCACATTCGGCACATACCGTGTCCTTTTTGAATGTAATGTCAGGCAATCCTCTCACTAGCTTCTTGGTAGAAAGCCTGGATATAGCATCCATGTTGGCGTGACCAAGACGCTGGTGCCAAAGTAGTCGTTCGTCTTTGTGGGCATATAGACATCTACCTGCATTGTTAGTATTTACAGAAAGATAGAAAATATAGATGTTGTCCTCTCTTTTCCCTTCAAAAGCAATATCTCCTGTTGACCTATCATAGATGTAGCAACTGTTTTGTCCAAAGTTAATATCATATCCATGATCAGCAAGATGACTAATGCTGAGCAGGTTATGCTTTAACTCGGTCACTAGGCAGACATCCTTTATTACAGGAGAAGGAGGATGACCAATGATACCATTACCTATTATGTGCCCTTTGAGATTGTTACCGAAGGATACATATCCTTCTCTCTTCATTGATAGTGATGCAAAAAGATTTGCGTCTCCCATCATATGTCGCGAGCATCTACTATCGAGAATCTACTTACTTTCAGTTGAAGAGGGAAGGTCCACCTACATCAAGAGTAGATGTGACCTTTGGTACCCGAGTTCTTGAGGGTCCTGAAAAGTTAGTCTTTGGAAACCAAGTATATATCTTTTTATCTACAAGTCTTCTAAATTTGCACTGTAGTGAGATGTGTCCATGTAATCCACAGTAAGTACAGATAGCATTCTTATTTATACTAGGAGCATGAGAATAATATCTATAAGCAACAGGATGAGGATGGTCATGATGTGAAGAGTTAGCATGGTGATGATGATTATGCACAGAATGAGTGGCACGGTGATGGTGTCTATGAGGCATATCATGATGGTATTGTCTATGATGTGTGACATGCTGATATTGTCTATATGGCATGGCATGATGATTTTGTCTATATGGCATATGATGATCTTGTTTATATGGCATTGCATGATGATCTTGTCTATATGGCATGGCATGATGATTCCTATGTGTGGAGTGATGTTGATTGTGTCTTTGTGCATGATGATTGTGTACTGAGTGAGAATTATTCTTACGTGCACGTGGTTTGTGAAAGTTTGTGTATATAAATGCATGGTTATGTGCTGCATGAGAATGACGTGGTTGACTAGCATGAGTGGTGTTGTGCCCATGTGATTGGGTTTGAGATTGAACAACCTGTTTATCCAATTTGGTTTCTAATCTTTTAGACACAGCTTGCAGTTCATCAACCTTAATATTTAAGCCATATATCTTAGTCATGGAAATCTTGTGTCTACTCTTTTCTTCAGCAAGCAACGTGTTGAGTGTAGTGATTTCTTGAGTTTGTTGCTCAATACGTGCTTCAGCATCATGTAAGCTTAATTTAAGCTTGGATACTTCATCAGTGTCATTAGTGGGTGTCGTGTTTCTAACATTATCAAGAAGTAAAGAAATTCTTTGTATCTTATCTTCAAGACTTTTGATTTTATCCTTGGCATGTTTGTATTTACCGATGATCTTTTTGTGATCATCGAGTAAATCAGTGAAAGCATCGCCAAGTTCATCAAAAGAGAAGTCATCTAGAGTTTCGTTAGATACCTTGTTGGAAGTTGCCATTAGGCACACATTTGCTGTATCTTGAGGAGAGTCCTTTTCTTCCTCGGAGTCATTCGCTTCACTTTCATGCCAAATGCCTGTGTTGGCATATTTCCTTGATGAGTTCCTTTTGTATGGCTTCTCATAGCGGTTGCTCTTCTTCAGGAGTGGGCAGTCTTTTCGGACATGTCCAGTTTTCTTGCAACCATAACAAGTTGGCTCTTCTTCATCGTCTTCTTGAGATTCCTTCTTCCTTCGATTGAAGCGAAGGAATTTCCTGAAGTTGCGAACCATGAGAGCTTGGTCTTCATCATCCGAATTATCTTCTTCGGTCTCATCATGATTAGCTCTTCGTTGATGAGCTTTGAGTGCGATCTCCTTGGTCTTCGGAGCGGGCTCTTCGAAGTCCTTGAGGTCAAGCTCGTGAGTCATGAGTTTACCCATCAAGGTCTCCATTGACATTGTTATGAGATCGTTCCCTTCTATGATGGCTGTCACCTTAGGGTTCCAAATCTTTGGTAGCCCTCTGAGCAACTTACGAATCTTCTCGTGGTTTGAGTACTGCTTTCCAAGCGAAGATAGAGGATTGATGATGTCGAGGAATCTTGTGATCATTTGAGTGATCGTCTCACTTGGCTTCATCTTGAAGGCTTCGTATTCTTGAGTGAGACGGCTTATTTTAGATTCCTTGACCTGTGTGGTTCCTTCATACGTCACTTCTAGAAGTCTCCATACTTCATGAGCAGTGGTGCATGTAGAGACCCTGTTGAACTCATTCCTGTCTATAGCACAGAATAAAGCATTAATAGCCCTAGCATCTAGACTTGCCTGTTTCTTCTCCTCGACAGAATATTTGTCGTGTGGTTTCTCAATGAGGTCACCATCGACAACTATCCTGACGGGCTTTTTGTAACCGTCAGTGACGACAGTCCACAGGTCAAAGTCTAGAGACTTAAGATAGAAGCTCATCCTTGTTTTCCAATATGTATAGTTAGTTCCATCAAATAGGGGAGGCCTATGAGTGGACTGACCTTCACCATGATTGGAAATCAAGGATTGTGTGGTTGCCATGGATCAGCTCGTAGGATGTTAGTCCTTATAAAGAGAACAGAGCTCTGATACCAATTGAAGAACAGTTTGGCAACTCTAGAGGGGGGTGAATAGAGTTTATATAGAAAAATAGCCAATTAAAAATAACTCTTTCACCAACAATAAATAATCAGAGTAAAGTACGGAAAATAAATGAAGAGCAGAAGAGCATACGCAAACACAGCGATTTTAACCTGGTTTCCCTCGTGGAGGACTAGTCCAGGCCTGAGAACTCTAGCTCAGGATTAAATCTACTATTTGTGAAATAGTAGTTTACAACCCGTGCCTTTTCTTCAGAAGAGCACGTCAACTTCTAACAGATGATCGCAGTGGCGATTTTCTTGGAATTGTCCAAGCAACTTCTTCGACTCTTGCACAAGAATCCTAACTGAGAGATGCTGAGCACTCGACACTTAGGAGGCTTGTGGCTAGTAGATGGGAAGGGTATGGCTTACTTGAGCTTATAAGAGAGAAAAGAAAAGAAGATTGGATGGATTGGAATGAGAGAATTCATGCCCTATTTATAATGTTTTTATAGGCAGAATTCGGCCAGAATTCGGGTAAGAAAATTCAAAAATTTGGCCGTTGGACAACTAGCAACCAGCTAACCCTAAAATTAGGGTTCCTGATTTCTAGGGGACAGAGTTCGGCCCGAACTCTGTGTGGAGGCAGAGTTCGGCCCGAACTCTGTCTCCAGAGCACAGAGTGGTTCTAAGGGGATTTTTGGGCAGTGTTTGGTTCAGTGGAGCTTGGGATTTTGGGTAGGCTGTAGACTAAGTGTCAAGAGCTCAGCAAGACTCAGAGTACACAAGTCTAGACTCAATGAAAATATAAAATACAGACTCAAAAACACACTGAGAGCCGGAGACTGAGCTGTCGTCTGTCTTGAACTGTTATGCAGACGTCGTGTGTCGTATTGAATTAATACAGATATTATTTAGTCAATGTAGTCAATATTTGGTTGACTGTGACTTTGTGTCAACATATATTGCTATGTCACCTCCATTCGGAGTGTATATACTGTATAGGTACCTTTATATTGTTAGATGATTGACCTAGGACAGCGTTCTACCGCCGACACTGCGGCGTAGGCTGGGCGTTGTTACGTTCTCGTACCCTCACAGTGGGTGCGGGTCGTGACACGTTTTTAGTGGTGGCCCATGCAGGTCGAGTTTATGTAGTGGTATTCGAACTAGAGTATCACTACAGCCTGCAATAGGATTAGGATATTTTGAAGGTACTCAATCACACTAGAAAAAACTTATATCAAATTCATGCCATCTCAGTTCTTGCTGATATTGTTCTCCTTGAATATAACTGTCCTCCTTTGCTATTTCGACTCATTCTCAGCAATTGTTTCTTTGATCTGTCTCCAGGATGGTTGAGACGAGATCTCATCGCCACGGACCGGGAGACGCTGCAGAGGGGTCTGCCACCTCTCGCCCTCAGCAACAGCAGTCTGCTCTTGGTACTGCAGCCCAGTCATGCCAGCTGGGGTAGGCATTTCAGCTGCGGTCGGAGGAGCCCTTCCACCAGCAACAGAGGGTATGCCTTCACGAGGTCGGAGGCAGGACCCAGTCATTCCAGAGGTACCGTTCCAGCAGCCGCCGCCTACCAAAAACGTGGACGCAGCTCAGATGTTCGCATATTTCCAGCAGTTCATGGACCGACAGCAGGCTCGACAGGACAGAGGCATGGAGTTGGTCATTTCGACAGTTGTAGCCCGACCAGTGGTACAGCAGCCAAAGACACCGGGGATCGAGCAGTTTCAGAAGATGAGCCCCAGAGACTTTCTGGGGACAGAGGGGATCCTATATGCCGTTGAGTGGATCGAGCATATAGAGGAGATCTTCCGCTTAGCCAGGATTCCAGCAGATCGTCAGATCGAGGCCGCAGCTAGCCGGATGCGAGATCTTGCTCGCACCTGGTATCAGTCGGACCCTAGGATGGGGGTAGCCGGACAGACTTGGAAGGAGTTCAAGGGCTTCTTCAAGACGAAATTCTTTCCAGATTCAGCGCTCAGAGCTTTAGAGTCGTAGTTTGAGAGCCTAGTTCAGGGGAGCCTGTCAGTGGAGGAGTACGCTAGGGAGTTCGGCCGCCTCAGCAGATTCGTAGAGGGTTTGAGCGAGGCGGCGAAGGCCCAGAGGTTCCGGAAGGGTCTGGTCAAGGAAGTCAAGTCCTTGACCAAGGGCAACAGGGATGCCACATTCGAGGAGATTCTGACGGGAGCTTTACTGGCTGAGGATGATCTTGAGCTTAGGCTCAAGAGAGGGCGAGACCCAGTTGGGGGCACCAGCAGCGGAGGACCGGCCAAGAGGTCGCACATCCAGCATCAGTTTCAGCAGCAGTATCAGTAGCAGATGACAGGCATACAGTTTCAATAGCAGTACCAGCAGTCGAGGGCTCAGATACATCAGCTACAGCAGAGGCCTGTTCAGTATCAGGGTCAGAGACAGGTGCAGTATCAGCAGGACACCGTGTGCAACTTCTGCAAGAAGCCAGACCATTGGTGGAACGATTGCAGGAAGAGACTGGGTATGTGTTTACTTTACGGGTCAGCAGAGCATCAGTGTAGAGAGTATCCCCAGAACCCGACACTATTGGCTCAGGTAGCACCAGGAGCTAGGGCTCCGGCAGGGCAGCAGAGGGGACCACCATTGCAGACTCAGCAGCAGAGGTTTTTCCAGCATCAGCAGCAGGCCAAGGGAGGCCAGCCAGGACGAGCTTTCGCCATGTCAGCCGAGGATGCTCAGGCCGTTGGAGATCTAGTTGCAGGTTCCGTTCTTCGATTCAATTCTGCAATTCCTATCTTGAAAATTCAGTTCCATCTATTCCTACCTGCTTCTTCTTTGTTGATAAGTTTGATATGGTATTTCAGTATGATTTAATTTTCTTCTGAGATAAGTCATATGGGCTAGGTCGCCACGATTATGAGATTTTAGAATCCTCTAGGGTCATGCCAGCAGGCATAGTGAGGACATATAGTCGGACTATGGACGTATTTCATGGGTATGGGAATTTAAGGTTTTTGCTGCCAAGCATACGGCAACACAAAAATCTTAAATACCATGATTCTAGAGGTATGTACCTTAGTCGAGGACTCTGTGATTATCGTAGCCTTGCTCACTAGCATGACGAAGATTCTGAGTATCATGATTTTGGACAGACGTATATGATTATCTGACGGTATGTTTGAGACTCTGATTGTGGGGTGTTTGACCTAGAAGACTACTACCACTTTAATTTCGAGGACGAAATTATTTTAAGGAGGGTAGATTTGTCACTACCACTTTCCTAGCTTGGGGGTATTTTGGTCATTTTTCAAATTTTGGGAATTTTTGGAATTATTATGTATTATTATGATTTATTAGAATTAATATGATTTTTGGTGATTTTTGGTGATTTTTAGGATAATTGATTTTGGGCCTATAGTTGACTTTGACTTGTGTTGACTAGAAGACTAACCTAGTGACTAATCTAGGTTATGGCCACTTAGTTAGGTTAAGTAACCTTGGTTTGACCTAATGTAATGTGGTTTAAGTCATTGGAACTAGTTCGGAGTGATTTGGAGTTGTTTAGGCTAATATGGCTTAAAACTTCATAAGTCATGACTTATGGTTCTAACCTTTTAATAAAACAACTTAGCCATAGCCTATGTGACTTGGCCCAAGCCCAAATTAGCAACCCTAATATTTTGTCCAGCCAACCTAGGGATTCCCCCACTTATAAACCCCTCCTAATTTCTAGGGCTAGCCTCCTTTCTTTAGGAATTCTATTTCAAGAAGAAAGAGGTGAGCTCCCATCTTTAGAAATTCATAATAAATCCATTTTTCCTCCTTTTTAATCCAAACAAGTTGCAATAGGTTCTAATTATTGTTTTCTTGCTGTTGGAATTGGTTGTTCTCAGTTTTCTAACAATTTGGAGGAGTTTTACCATCAAGGAGAACATCACTCATTAAAGCTTTTTGAGAGTTTTGACTCATTGAGGTAACTCTCTATCCACACCATAGAATCCTGAGATTTTTGCATCAATAGGGAGCCCTAGACCTAACCTAACTATTGGAATAGGAATCCCCAGGTTTTTGTGTCGTTTTGTGTCCTAACAGGACACGTATCAGTGTCCTGCTCTCTGTGTTTGTGAAAATGCTACTGTGGTTTGGTTTGTGTTATTTTCGAATAAATTTTGAATAGAAAATCTCGTTTTGATGTCGCTTACACGATTCTAATGGACTGAGTTTGTTTTATGCTTGTGTCGTGTCGTTAGGACACTCGTGCACACACACTCGGACACGCGCGCGCGCAGCTACAGTTCTCCCCTGCTGTTCGGGTTTCCTACAGGACACGACACGTGATGGTTTGACACGAAAATTGGTGGACACTAGGGGGCATGCACTGTCATCATGCCCCCAAAATTTCACTAAGTTTCGTGGTCGGGTTGGAGAGAAATCAGTCGTACACTGATTTCTCACTATCCTGCGTACAGTGCAAATTAGCCACTGATACGGCCTTTATTCTTTGGACACGACACGCACTGATACGAATCAGGGTGAACACACCTAGGTCTACCCTAGGTGCACCCACTGACACGTGCACGTGGGCCAGTTTGCGTCGTGTCGAATGCAAGACACGTGTGCACCTGTGCACGACGCACTGTCTGTGTTTGTGTCTCAGTGCACTGTTTGGGAATTTTCGTCTTGGACACGGCTGTGTCCATGTGGTGGACACTTGACACTTCCAGGGACACCTTCACACATAGTATTTGAATTACCAACCATTAATTTAGTATTTTAGTTTAATTTGTTGGTTAATTTTCTTCTTCCCTATTTTCCTGATAAAGGCTGTTTACTGTTTTTTCCAGTTTTTTTTATATGACTCCTATCAGTCCATTTGATCAACCTAATGCTGTTAATTACATGTATAAATCCCTATTATTGGTTACCTATATATAATCTACATGTATGCAAATTATGGGGTGTAATTATGGGATTGGATGTCGATTTTGTTTTGACATAAGAAACTGTCGTGATGGTTTGACACGAAAATTGGTGGACACTAGGGGGCATGCACTGTCATCATGCCCCCAAAATTTCACTAAGTTTCGTGGTCGGATTGGAGAGAAATCAGTCGTGCACTGATTTCTCACTATCCTGCGTACAGTACAAATTAGCCACGGATACGGCCTTTATTCTTTGGACACGACACGCACTGATACGAATCAGGGTGACACAAACCTAGGTCTACCCTAGGTGCACCCACTGACACGTGCACGTGGTCCAGTTTGCGTCGTGTCGAGTGCACGACACGTGTGCACCTGTGCACGACGCACTATCTGTGTTTGTGTTTCAGTGCACTATTTAGGAATTTTTGTCTTGGACACGGCTGTGTCCATGTGGTGGACACTTGACACTTCCAGGGACACCTTCACACATAGTATTTGAATTACCAACCATTAATTTAGCATTTTAGTTTAATTTGTTGGTTAATTTTCTTCTTCCCTATTTTCCTGATAAAGGCTATTTACTGTTTTTTCCAGTTTTTTTTGATATGACTCCTATCAGTCCATTTGATCAACCTAATGCTGTTAATTACATGTATAAATCCCTATTATTGGTTACCTATATATAATCTACATGTATGCAAATTATGGGGTGTAATTGTGGGGTTGGATGTCGATTTTGTTTTGACATAAGAAACTGTCATGTTGGAAATGTTTCCTTCTCTTCCAGTTTTAAAATATGATTTATGGCAGACCTTTTGATCAATTTAAATATTGCTAGTCACATGTTTAAGTCCCTCTTATAGTCCTCCTAAATGAATTCTACTTGTGGGTCGATTTTGAGGTATTTTGGCTTTGATTTGAATTCAAAAAGGGAGTGTTATAGTGTTGACTGTTAGGAGTGTACTGAAATCCATTTTTCCTGAATTCCCATACTGTTTAGAACTTAAAAACCTATGTTTCATGATACCTGAGATTTATACAAAGCCTGAATTCTGATTTATGCTATTGAGGACACTGTCACTTAGTTTAGGGTTCTATAGGAGGTCTAAATGGGTTCATGAATCAAATTACAGTTTTCATTAAAAACCTGAGATAGGTCAAAGTCTGAATTTTTGTTTTGATATCCTGAGAAATGTAATTGCCTACACTATACACACTTGTCCACATGCAAGTTCAGCCTTCATGAGTTCCTGTCTTATGTTCTATACACTTGTGCACACTTGTGTATCTAACACACACATGTAGACACCCCTATCACATACACCATGTTAACACACACATATCAGCACATTGACACCATTTTCACAACACTCACACCCTCACATGGTACACCTTCACATGTACACACTCATGCTCACCCACACACACACATTATCATGATCCCTTATGTTTTACTAAGTTCCTATTTACACTTGACACATAAAACAAACTGAGATTTATATTCTAGTTTCATGTATCCACATGTGACACTACACACCCATTGTAACACACACACATGTACACAAACACACATGCTATTTGCCTATCACCCTATGTATATGTATATATATATATAAAAAAATAAAATATATATATATATATATATATATATATATATATATATATATATATATATATATATATATATATATATATATATATAGGTACACCTATATGTGATATGTGTGTGAACTATACTAAACTAGATTAATATTGTAAATGTGTAAATATATGTTCTAGCCTATGGCCTATAGCCTATGGCTCATTGCCTGTGTATGTGGCTTGAATGCTAGTGTAAGTGAGTAGTTGGCTAGTATAGCCTAGATAGTGTGTGTGCTTACTAGCATAGGCTAGTTTATTCTTTCATTTCAGTGTTAGAGTCTTGTATTGAGCTGGATGTTCTGATTTGTTATGTCAGTAGACACTTAGACTCTCTGGTTGTATTTTTGTGGTTTTTCCTTCATTCCATTATTTATCTATCTTTCTTCCTATCTTTTATTCTGCTTTAGATGTGATTGAGACTGTATATTGCTATGTCACCTCCATTCGGAGTGTATATACTGTACAGGTACCTTTATATTGTTAGATGATTGACCTAGGACAGCGTTCTACCGCCGACACTGCGGCGTAGGCTGGGCGTTGTTACGTTCTCGTACCCTCACAGTGGGTGCGGGTCGTGACAGATGGGGTAGATCATATAACACAGTATAAAATTGGTTATCGAGGAAGATAAGAAAGGGTTCTCAATTGAAATGATTGGAGTAACTTGGAAGAATATCTGGCAAAATTTTAGAATTAGATTAGGTTCCCTAGTTAAAGTGTGATCACCTATATGGAAGATTATAGTGAAAAGGATTCAAAAGTCTTGTTCAGAATAGAATGAGTCCATAAGCATTGTACTTAAGATAGATACAGAACCTCATAGAAATTCTATGGTTGCATCCGAAGGAAGTTCCGCTTGAACAATATAGAAATAATGATCGTATGCATAAGTCGAGAAATGAAGTTACACTGGACAGTGGCCCGAAAAACCTTACTAGGGAGAATCCTACTAAAAGGATACGGGATGATATGTTATACCATAATGTCGATCTTGGGATAGAGTGTAGAGTGGATAGGACTGTGTTAGATGGGACATACCTATATATAGAATGGGAATCGAGGATAGTGGTTAAGAGAGGAGGACAAGCCTTCAACGGGATCGTTGCAAGGCCATCAATACTAGAAGGGGCGATTATAGGTAACCATTTATAGTTTTACGGTCAGAACATTGCATAAGAAAATTGTTTAGGATTGATTGTTACTCGAGTTATTAGGAGAGAGGGTAGTAACATACTGTACCCTCTGAACTATTCCAAGTTACGTTATCATGATTCATTATTAGTGAGCATTTTTTTAATTTCGATGACAAAATTCTTTTAAGGTGGGTTGATTGTAAGAACCCTGATATTTGAAGATTTTTTTTATTTTTTAATATTATTTTTATATTTTAAACCATATTTTATTTTTAATTATGGCTATGTAAGCACTTGGTCGTAGCTTTAAATTTTGAAGTACAATATTGACCAATTCCTCGAAATAAGTTCTATATTCGTGTTCTAGATGAGTCCACATTTATTTTGATATATCATGTCTCATCCAAATTTGTTCCCTAACATACTTTTGACTTCGGACAACTTCGGATCAACTTAGGCCATTTTTACCATTTTCCGTAATTCTAGACCTAACTTCCAACTTGAGTTCGGGACTCGATATAGATCAAAATCATTTGACCCAATATATGATTTTGACTCATTTTGAGCCTACGATGTATATGCCTAGGGTGTGCAATTAAATCAAGTTCCCATGTGCTATTGGCACAAAAAACCCATTAATTGACTTTTTGGGTCCAAATTGACTAAAAAATAAATTCGGACCCTAATCTAGCCAACCCTACTTGTTAGATCCTATCCAAGGTTGCCAAAGTTGATTTCATATATATATATATATATATATATATATATATATATATATATATATATATATATATATATATATAATTGATTTTTAGTGATTAAATTGCAGCCATGCGTATTAAATCCTCTATCTTTGACTTGGTCAAACAACCCACCAAATAAGGAAACATATTACCATATTAATCCTTTGTAGGTTCAATTCCTAACCAATTTAGTCCAAACCAAAGCCCAACTCTTCCTAATATATACCATCAAAACCCTAACATCCCCTCTCCTCTTATTGCCGCCAACATCCCCTAAAACCTTCCTCCAAAAGTCCAATCCTGAAATTCCCCTCCCAGCATTGGCCGTCGACAACTCCTTGTGGCATAACGACAGTTTTGACCCCTTTTCGACCTCCCGTAAGGCTCTACGAATATTTTTGTAAAGCTAACACGACCCTCTAATGACCTAGTAAGCTCATTATGGTCCATGGCAAGTTTATGAGGAGTTGCAAATTTTAGAATTCACCCGAAGATGGATTTAAGTCTAAATTTGTTCCAACATGTATGTTATTTTTCATCTAGGATTTCGTGTACTTTTCTACCTCATCTTTTCATGAATCCAAAAAAAAGAAACATCTATGTGTCTATTTTATGTCCAATTGGCCACCCACACAATTCCAAACGATTTATCCGGGGCAAAAAATTCTACGACAAGGTGTGTCAAGAACAGACCAGATCTACTGCGAGTAAATTCTTACCTATTCTCGGTCATATTAGATCTTCCTAACAATTTTTATAAGAAATTAGACATCAAAAGCTTTCCAACTCATATCTTTTTTCTCATAAAATCGTAAATTCAAAAATTACGTGTTCCTTGTATCCAAAATCTTTGATACTTCATATACCTTTACTAGAATATTTTTTGTGTAAGGTTTGATGATAAAAATATTATTGAAATAATTTTTGAATTTTTTCTAGAATTTAATATTGTTAATTATTTATTGTTTCGTGACTTAATTAATAGGCCAAATGTGGTATTAACGATGTAGTTTCAACATGAGGCTATTGTGATTGAGTTTTCGTTAATAAAATAATATTGTTAGTAATATAAAAATATTTGTATGTAATTTCTAGAAATTAAATTATTATTTTATATTAGTTATAAATTATTTTTATAAGAAAATTGGTACTATATATGTTTTATAGGTTGTACTGACATCATGACGACTATTGGGTATAGATATTAATCTACTCTATATATAGTAAGTCGTTAGAAATCACTAAATATAGTGTATTATTATAGGTGAACTTGGAGGGAGTAATGAAGATATTGGAGTTGGTCAGGCAAGTACACCTTGCCGAACTTTACAGTATTTACATGCATCTTATATTGCTATTACTTTTGTATCCTACTTGATCACATACTTCCTCTGATTCAAGTTATTGGTACTTTTTAGTTATCACTGTTATTTTATTGTTATATGTGCATATAGTTTGTTTATGTTTCCTATCCTTACTTGTTATGATTTCGTGTTCATGCGTGTTATGATTTATCGTTGCCTAGACCTATGCCATGTTCCATTGACATGATTGACTTGGACTTGAGTAGGACGACTTGTTGACTTGACTTGACTTTATATTACCTTAGGAGAGAGTGTTTTATTAGCCGTTGCTATACCACTCTATTGTTAGTGCCTCACCGGGCTACGATAGAGAATCTGTTATAGGATTGTTAGTGCCTCACCGGACTGTGGTTCTTATCATATGTTTACTGATAGCGACGATTAATATTATGTTCTCATGACATGTCACTATCAAAAGAGTTCTTCTATGTGTTATTCTTTCTTATACTTGATATTCCTGTCTTTTCTTCACATATTATTTACTGTCATAGTAGGCTCGAATATTATGTGTCTTACTAGTCCCCTGACGACCTGGTGATCTCTCTAGATTTTAGATAAAGTTATCAAGGTATAATACATTGATGGATGATGGTTGCTACACTAAGACTTCGGGTATATTTAGTTGATGCTATTATCATTCTCTTTCTTATTTATATTTAGTCCTATATTTGACTCAAGTTGTTATTATAGCCTAGTCTTTTACAAGCTTCATCTTTCTTCTTGCTTGTTCATTATAGATTTATTATTGGGGATCCACGCTAATATATTTATCTATTCTAGAATCAATGCATTACGGTCTTATCAACCTTAGTGCACTTGATTCGTCATTATTACCAATATTTAGTGGAATGAGATATAGTTGATTTAGAACAATAAGACAACTTATACGTACTCGAGCTGGACTGTAGTCCTCTCGATACATAGTTGGCATGTATACGATCTCCTAGTCCTACGTATTTTGGGACTGGATCGTTACATTGTTGGAGCTCAGGGAGACTATGTAGAGGTGGATATGTGGGAGATGGCTCGTTCTCCCCCAGAAGGTCAGGGTCAGAATGTTCATAGGGACAACATGCCTGGTCAATGTTTGTGATTATGTGAAATGTTCGAGGTGCATGTTCGATTGAAGGTGGAAGGAGATGACTGAGACATTAAGGAGAGGTTAGTATTCTATTAATGCTCTTCTTGAAACTAAAATTAAATTCGAACGGTTACTAGTTCGGCAAACACTTGCACACTGGGCACAGGTGAACAATCTTTATTTGTTTGATATGGCGAGGACCTGGATCAAATAGGATAAAGACGACTGGGATGGACATGTATTAATCATGGCTAAGCAGCTTACTTCAGTGCACTTCACAAATACAAGGGGGCATCAACTTGTCCTATATGTTGTTTATGGCAATCGTGATCGTATGCTTAGGGGAAATCTCTAGCACGATATTTACCGCCTCAATATTATGGCTGAATCAAATAGAAAATGAACTCTTTTGGTAATGAAGGATTTCAATGCTATTTTGTATGGTTATGAGAAAATTGGAGGTCGGAGAGTGCTACACTCTTCTACACGACTACGAAGGATGTCTACTTCGATCGGGTTTGAGACGATTGGAAAGCACTAGGCATATTTGGACCCGGAATAATAAATCTATTAAAAAACGAATGGCGTTCCAACGGTATCGGGCCCTAGGGAATAGCTATTGGTTCAAAAAATTTCATATACAGGTACGGAAGGACTAGCTGCAGGGATGCAAGATCACTCTCATATAAAGGTATGCTTGTCAGACATGCAGATGAGATGGCGGCAACCTTTGTGATACAATAATGCCTGGCATTTACTAGTTAGATATGCATCTACTATTTGTGATAGGTTGGCCAAAGTGGTGCTGGGAAACAGGAAGTTTCGTTTGGTCGAGCGCCTCAAATAGACAAAAATAGGGTTGCGAAAGTGGTACAAGGTCGAGCCTAAGGCCAACATGGTCGCCAAAAAGATGGCACTTTACGAGTTGTAGTCGGTCCTTCAAGATGATATTATGAATGCAGATCTAGCAGCACGAGAGCAGGAGCTGGCCAGTCAGGTTAGGTCATTGTGCCCTGTAGAGGAGATCCAAATGGCTAAACTGACAAAGTACCCATGGCTTAAGGAGGGACATAAATACACAAAGTTGTTTTATGATGTAGTCCGGACCCGACAGAATCGTAATAGCATACACTCACTCCTTGGCAAGATGGCATTAATGTTTCGTCTCAGATTGACATTCAAGAAGAGGCAGTCAGGAACTACTACTCTTTATATAGCCAAGCTGATTATATGCCTTCATTTCCATATCTTGTGTGCAAAAAACTTGTTGCAGGGGTGGGCAATCAAGCCCTACTTGCTCCTGTATCAGTCGAGGCGGTGAACGTGATTATCAAAATGATGAATCCTGACAAGGCTCCAGATTTGGACGACTTCGGGAGCAAATTCTATTAGTTGCACTGGCAGGATCTTAAAGAATCTGTATTGGAGGTGATCATTGATTTCTTTCAGACTGGTAGACTACTCCGTAAACTCATTCACCCTGACACTTGTGCCGAAAAAAGGAGGGGGCCACGTTGCTATCGGATTTTAGGCCTATATCTTGATGTCATTATATATATAAGATAATTACTCACCATATGTATCGACAAATAGAGAAGTTTATGCAAGAGCTCGTCTCCAAGAATCTGGAAGCTTTTATCAAAGGGAGGTGTATTCCAGAGTACAGTATGCTGGGACACGAGATGATGTGGGAGTTCAACAATCCTGGAGGCAACAAAGCCTGCATCAAATTGGACCATAGAGAGGATTATGACACGATGAACTAAAAAAATTTTTATGTCACATTATGACGTCTATGGGTGTCATGACCTGCTCCCAAGTTTCCTGGATATGAACCGAACATGCCCAGCCTACGTTATTGTAAACAACATAGTAAGCTGTCTATACCTCATAAATCGTCATCATATCAATCATCACTACAAAAAAAGTGTCTTTTTGGGACGACACTATTTGGAATACTAGTCTAAAATGTCCTAAAAATATAGTTCTAGGGACGACTATATTTTTTGTAACAAAAAGTGGTATTTTTTGGGACAAATTATAAAAATGGATCTTTATTTGGGACTAATAAAACTTTCTATCCTAAATAATTCATATTACTGTCCTAAATAGCTCGGCGGGAATGCCAAGTATTTGGCAGCTAATTGCCAAATTTTTAGGGGGGAACTTTTTCCTCCACACGTTCCCATCCTGACCGTTTAATTGGATGACCTAAATCTAGACCGTTCATCACAAAAACATTCAGACTATTAGATCAAAACCATTAGGACCTTTGCTACTAGCTGCTGCTATCTCTTTTCGATCAAAAAAAGAATGGTTGCTACTCTTCCTCTTCGATCTTTGCTACTCTCTCCTTTGGAACACCTTCCTCAAACCCTAGCTCCTTCCTTTCCCCTCTCTTTGGTGCTTCCGCAAACCCTAGCTTGTCATTCTCGTCCGCAAACCCTAGCATCGGTGCTGTCATTTCCTTCTCCTCCGTCGCTCCAACCCATAGCTTTGGCTTCGGTTCCAATCCTTCCCTCTTCGACGGCGGCTTCGGATCCTCTGCTCCTGCCGCTTCCACGCCCACCTTGGGCAGTGCTTTAGGAGCTTCCTCCTCCGCTTTTGCCACTTTCACCCCCACCTTTGGTAGCACTTTCGGAGCTTCCTCCTCCGCTTCTGCCACTTCCTCTCCATGGTAACAAAAGGTTAATTTCTATTGTGTTTTATTTATTAGCCAAATTTTGTTTTATATTGCTAGTGTTTGTCGAAATGCCTCTGTAGTTTAATCCAAACACTTATGCCTAATCTTAGGGAGGAATTTTTTTCAGAATTTCTCTCCCACTTGAGCTTTGTTTTTCTTCCATATAAAATAGGTGGTTGAGATTAAGATGTGGAAGTAACATCTCTTTAGGTGTTAAACTACTTGTGTGTTTATGTTGACTCGAAGAAGATGGTTTGTAGTATACCAGATTGCTTCAAAGTTCAATCGTTGCCGGCTCCCTCCAAAGACCAGGAGAGGAAAAGTTTATTTTAATCGGCACAATTAATGACAAAAGTTAAGGAATAATCTAACATCATTAGCTTTTCTTAATTTAATATCAAATAATTGTGTGTATTACTTTAGGACAAAGAAAATGGATAAACTTATAGGGAATCCTTCCCAAGCATTATTCTCCTATTTTGCTTTTAGTTAAGCCACTACACCAAAATACTAAATTAGGAACAGTAGGCATTTTGCAATTTGGAACACTTATGTTTTGTTCCTAGTTTCTGAAATGGAACAAAAGCATTCCGAATTAGAAATGTGTTCCTAATATTATCTATTTTATTTTATAAGATATCTAATACGTTGTACCAATCATACCAACTCAAAGGGTGCAATATATTTTGCTTTTCCATCAAAAAAGACTTTAATTCATCTCAATTTACAAACTATCATCATTGAATTGAAGTTATTGAAGCAACATAGTACTATACAAGAGTACAATCTACAATTTCAGAAGAAAAAAAAAGAGTGGAGGGATTAATAAATTAGTGCCACAAATTGACATATGGGAGGCTTAAAGGAGGATCTAAAATGTTTAAGTATTTCTTGACGCAACAAAGTTGATTGTGGCAACAGAGATGCCATGTTAAATAAGCTAACATAAATGCATAAAGAAAATTAACTAGGTATATGCACCTTATGTAAAACCCACTATGGTTACTTATGACCAAAACCAAGGAGAAAAATAAGAAATGTTACAAACTGACCTTAAAGAAGTCAAAGGACAAGAGATCACAAAGCTACAATCTCCACGACAAGAATTGCAAGAAAAACTAGATGAAGCCAATGTCGCAATTTTCAGGAAAAAAAGCAGCGAGAATTGCAATTGAAATAGCCCCACCAATTGTACCAATTTTACTCGTTTCTAGATCTTAGCTAAATTCTTAAACTTTACATCCGATACTACAAACTATGGTCCAAACCTTGAGTGGGAAAAGCAATATCCGATATGAAGCAATATCCGATACTTACATTAACCTTGAGTGGGATATTCATTTATTTCATAGTGGGTCCAGCAATATTTGGTTTCATTGTGAGGAAGACAAATCTTTTATCTTCACCGTTAGGTTAATCTGGCTTGTATAAGGATGTGATTCTGTTTGACCCTTTTGGGTTATGTTTTGCATTGAAGATGTGTGTGGTTCCCTATGGTAATGTTGGTCTAGATACTTTCCTAGTCAGACAAAAAATGGCCTATTGCTCCTTGGTTGTATGAGCTTGGTTTGTATAACCAGCATGGTAAGTCCATCAACCCGCTTACAGGAGTTCAAGGTTCATGGTATGACTCTCAGTGCTATTGTTTTATTGGACAGGAATTTGACACCAGCAAAGTAAAGATTACTGTTTGCTTTTCGAAAGGCCCTATCATTTGTCATTTCATTATTAGTGTTTCCTGACTACAAGTCATGCTCCATAGCTAACCCCATTTTCATAGAGCACTTGTATTCTCAATTAAATTAATTTGAATGTTCATGTTCCTTTGTTTCATTTCTTGTGAAAGCCTGTATTGTTTATTACCTTGAGTCAGATATTCAAGTATTTGACGGATATCTCATCTTTGCAGCTCTTGATATATTTTTGGCACATGGAGATTTATATACTATATTTTCCAGGTCGTCATAAAATCTTATAATCCTGAGATTTCTGGAAATATTTGCAGAGTAACCCTATAGCAAGATGGCATATATATTTGCCAAGGTTCAGTCAGCAACATTTCATTCTGAACATATGGAACATATTTGGCCATCGTTGGTAGAGATGGTATCCGCCTTATGTAACATGCAAAGATGATTTATTCTCATTTCCTGATATACCCCTAACTGATATAATGTTTTCAAATTTGCTGTTGTAATGCCCTTCAGGTTATTTGAGAGTTTTTTACTACTCCAAAGAGCAATTAATCTGTGGTGGAAAAAGCTATTATGCTGCTTTATTTTGTTGCTCTTGGAGGTAATGTACAAATAGTCTCCCTCTGTATGAAATTTCCCTTTGTTCATTTGTAATCATCCTGTTAATGTGGGTGCTTTTATACATTTTTTATGTCTTAACTTGCTACTTCAACAAGCATATAACTTTATCACATGTTTGGGATCTCTTATGAAAATTTGACATAACTAAAGTGTTGTCTTCGAAATGATCAGTAATGCTCTCTATGGAGCTAGCGAATGCTGATGATTTGTGCAGTATATATTCTAGTGGGGCATTCATTTTTTGAACGAAGTTTAGTTGAGAGATCAAAATATTGTACCTTCACCAAATGAGAATCTCACCTTAGCAACTTCATTTTAACAAGCCTCTTTTATGTTCTTTTCTTGATATATTCATCTTGATGCATAATCACATATAAAGAAGTCTTTTAACTTATAACTAAGGAAATTTAAAGAGAGTCCTTTTAACTTCATCACTTGATAACATGCAACCATGGGATCCCTTCACGATATTGTTCATGGTAAGAATTGTAAAAGTTTGTTTGTAATTGTGATTTACCTTGATCGAGTTGCTCAGGTAAAAGTTTATTTGTAATTTTCAGTCTTCATTAGTGTTTTAAGTACTACAATTTTTGTGACATATTGATCGTGCACGTTTCTAATGGGCAAAAAGAGAGTGTTTAGCATGTACCAAATGACAATCATATTATGAAAGTTCAGAGCTAACTACATCGCCTTAAGGTAAAATAAGATTGGTTTCTTGTATTTTTGTCATGATACCTACATTTCCACCACTTATTTAATTTTAATCTCGGGACTGGTCGAGGTTTGATGATTCCAGTATCATTTAATTGAACTGAACTCAGCATATTCTACTATAAGCCGATAGTAGCAGGCCCATAATATTTTAAAGGTTTCCTTTAAAGACAATCCTTGTGCTAGTATGCATGTATTAGATGCTCGTTCATAGTAAATGTTTTGTTCCTTAAGTGTTCTATATCGGTTTCACACAAGGAGATCCGCCGCCACGTTGTTTATTTAGCTTATGGGTGGGCAGCCTCAATCACATGATAAGAAGTAGATAGTATTGAAGAAGTATCAGAATCAAGTATCTTAAAAAGGGTAGGGTAGTAGTTTAGAAGAAGTTTTGGGTGTCTGTATAAGTGGACATAGCATAGGATAGTTAAAATTAAGTCGATATATTCTAATGAGGTCAAGTACATTGGTAGGAGCTGAATTCTTCAAGATGACCTAATATTTCATTGCATTGATCCTCTAATGGAAAGAAAAATTTATGGTAAATAGGTTTGAGGGAGCATACAAATGTGTACGGAATTAATGGATTGACTCTGCTTTCATTTACCTAAAGTGCCTTTTAAAATCGATTATGTTTCTCATACATATAGGAAGACCAAAACATGTTTCTAAAGTGATAAATTTTGCAAGGACTTGTTTTTATCATTAATCACATTTCAAATTCTACATATATTTGGAGCTCTGTAGTATAGAAGTCTTTGATTATTGTATCTCATTGACGGGAGTGATAATTTGCTGCAGATCTTGTTAAATTTGTTCTTTATGGATCTTTTGATGGTAACATATCATTGCATCACAAGTTAGAAGCTGGTAATCATTTTCCATATCATTTTCGATATTATTCCAACTAGAACGAAATATTTCTTACTAACATCAAAGCTCTTCTGATTTTGTATGTCAACCTACAGTCTGGATTCCGAGTTGTACGTAGATTTTGGACTAAGAAATGTTAAAAAATACTCAGTTCTATGAAAATTTGATCTTTTCCATTAGTCTAATTTGATTTTAATGTTCATGTTTCACTTCACCACCTATCTGAAGCAAAAGATGAACTCATTTCTTCTCTTTAAACCTCTCTCTTCCTTCCCAAATTATTATGAGATGTACTTGATAATACTCAACCGTCAAACTTCTACTTTTGATTAGGCGTTTGATACGTCTAAACATAACCTGTTTGCTTTTTATTTGTTTGTCGGATGTAGAATCTCTCGAAGGTTCAGTGTATGGTTTTGGCTCGGGGAGACATGGACAGATTGGCATGTCAATCTCTGGGTCCGGGAAACCAGAATCCACTAATGTTCCCAGAATTATTCCTGGATTCCAGAAGCACAGAATAGTTTATATATGTGCCAATGGAGACCAAAGTGCTACTTTGTTTGGTTACTTTTGCACCCTGCAATTATCTATGATAGTTGGACTTTTTTGTTCAATCATGATTCACGTAGATGATGCTACAACCACTGGTTTTGCACTTCAGCTGATGGGCAGTTATATACATGGGGCAGAGGATTTGGTGGTAGGAGCCTGGCTGACGACTATTGTGATGGAAACTGTTTTGGGTTAATTTTGTGAATGTTTAACAGATGATTCAAAAACATGGTGTAGTGCTTAATGTTTTGGGTTCATAATTTTGTATGTAATGGTGGAGATGATGGGTTCATTTTGTAAGTGATAATGTGGGTGATGTATTGTGTTTTGGATTTATTTTGTAAATGATGGTAAATGATGCTGAATGTTAAGCTTTTCTGTTGTTTACCAATTGAACATTATAGTTATATATGGATTTTGTTGTCTTCTACTTAATGCAATATGTTTTTCTATTTTGTAAATGATAGTAAAGAATGCTTGATATTGTTAAGCTTTTTTCATATGGGAGCTCCGACTCCTGTAGATACGCCTGAGGACAAGCTCGACAACGGCCATGATCATATGAATTATGTTATATGTGTATTTAAATTGTATGTTTATAGCTGGAAAAATGCAAACAATAATTCCATAAGTATTGCTTTTGGGACAGTTATGTAATTGTCCTAGATGTAAATGACATTCTTTTGTGATGCTGGCAAATTTTTCTAGGACGGATGTTATTCGTCACAAACTCTTTTATTTTGGGACAGTTTAGTAAACCTTCATAAACATATGATAATTCAAACTCTTTTGGTACGTATAGATTTTTCGACCCTAAAACCAAATTAGGACGGTATTTTCCATCCTAAAACTTTTTGCCACGCCACCCTAATAGCACTGTTACATTCCGTCCTAAAATTCGTTCCAAATTACGATTTAGGACTGATTTGGACCTTTTTAAGACAAATTTTTGGCGTCCCAGAAAGACACTTTTTTTGCAGTGCATTGGCTCTATCACAGAACTAGAAAATGGTAAACAACTCAGCACACACTCAAACGATCATTAGTCTACTATCAGATTTTTAGTATATCGTACATATCCAATTTTCGGAGACAAATCTGGTAGTCCTCATCATCATTAATATACATTTGTAATATCTAACACACCCGTAACATCAAAACTATTCTAATCTACTATAGTCATCCAGAAGCTTCTCGATCCACGTGCTATCTACAAACTTAATATGTTAATTGTCATGTTAGGACGGGAGCAAAGTACATCCAAACAATATATCGTACTATACAAAATAAAGCATATAAATAATACAGGAAATAAAACCCGAAAATGAGACACTGAATGCTGACATGATCATGAAACCTGTAACACAAGAAACTATGAGAAGCACAATAATATGATAACATGACTAGCCACAGGCACAGACAACGAACAGTAAACACGACTAATCACGAGAACATGAAATGAATAAGAATATATGACTAATAATTTATGTGATTTGATATACCATTTTCAATATGTAGGTGACTGGGCTTTTAATCAGATTGGTATGGCTCAACATACGTGTAATGTATGTCGAACTATTAGTCAAAAATAGAGGGTTTCCCACATATCTACTTGGCATTTCCCATTTTCAAGATTTAGAAACAATATTAGGCTATAGTCAGATCTGATAACAGAGTACATGAATAATAAGTAGAACCATGTTGTGTCGGTATCGTGTCATAACATGAGACATGACTATCAAAACATTAAAATATAGAATTTAAAATTTATTTAGAAACATCTTGTAAGAATGAACTTGCCTTAGGTCCACTGGTGAAGTCGCACTTAAAATTACCTATAAAATAATTTGACAACTAATTAGGTTCTAGTCTAGCTAGGACATTCCAGAATATTCCCTAAAAACAACCGACTACAAGTATTCTATTTCCCAATCAATAAAATAATCTAATTACTAAAATGTAATAAACTAATAAGCTAAATAATTTACTAACTAGTAAACTAATTAATTAGCTAGATTAATACTAACTATTTTTAACAAATCTTCTCTTTTAAATGCAATTTCTTTTCTTTTTTCCTTTTGTCTTTAGTCTGGCCTAGTGGCTCAAGCCCAGACTCACATTCACAAACTCGACCCACTCCTATTATTCTATTTATTTCCTTTTTCTTTTCTTTTCTAAATCCATTCAGCCCACCATCTATTGGCAGACCCGGCCCAAACCCATGCCTATACTCCTTAGCTCTCAAGAGAGAGAGAGAGAGAGAGAGAGATAGAGTGTGTGTGTGTGTGTATTAGTGAGAAAGAAATAGAGAGAGTAGAATAGAAATGAGAGAGTGAGGAATAACTCACCTCGAGGAACACACGACCGCGATGGTGACTCGGCCTCGGTCAGGTGGCAGGTGAAAAGATGGAGGCGGCCAGGACTCGACTCGATACAGGGGTTTGGGGTTCGATGGTTGGTGGGGGTGCATAAGTGCTCCAACCAAGATTGGGGTGCTCCCATAAATCTGGAGGCGGAGGAGATTCGGGATCCGGCAGCGACCACGATTGGGAAGGTCAAAGAAGCAAAGGGGACGGCTCGGACGGACCAAGGCTCAAGAAGATGGAGGTGGCACTTCTGGGACAGAGGTGCTAGAGGGTCTCGGGTTTGATCTGACAGTGCCAATAAACTGATGTCACAACTGGCATTGGGCAGCGCTGGGAGGTCACGGAGGAAGATCAACGTCGGACCAGGAGGGGTGGCACCACAGGCTTAGGAAAGCGGTCAGGGATTTTTAATGGTGGCGACGGTAGTTCCTCTGGATGATCGGTAGCCCAGATCCAGCCACAAGACAGCGACGTATGGCGGCTCAAGGTAGTTCATCGGGGTGGTTAGGACGATGGCGAGCAAGGCTAGAAAGAAGATGGCGACCCTGAGCAGCAAGAGTGGTAATAGACTTATGCTGACCGGTAACTAGCCGGTGTCCTGGCTGGTCGGTGAAGGGAGGTATCGTTGCTCTATCCTGGCTGGACACAGCTGCACTAGGACACTGCTGATGGTGCAGTACTCCAACGATGGACAACAACGATCCGAGCAAACACGTCGACGATAGAGTACAATTAGGGTTAGGGTTTGGGTTTTAGAGGTTTGCTGTACTGTGTAAGGGTGTCCAGGACACTGCGTGTCGGGTTAAGGGTTTAGAATTGTGGTGTATGAAAGTGTCAATGTCTTTGTGGTCAGACCCGGGGACACAAAAGAATTATGGTTGGGTTTTGGGAAGGTGTCGTGTCGGACACGAAGTGTAATTATAAATGTAATAGCTATAGGAAATGAGAAAATATGGATAGACACGCCGATACGGCTAGGACACGATCATGTAGGAAAATGGAAATTGGAGAGAGTAAACTAACGTGGACTAGGGGCATTTATAGGTGTGATTAGGAAGATCCTAGAATGTTAAGCACATGGGCTAGGAGGAAATATTTAGATTCCAAGCACTAATTCCCAAATAATTAAGGGATTCTATAATATCCACACTTAATCCTAGTGGCTAAGCATTCCACCATGTACTCCTAGACAATTACTAATAAAACCATTCCCTTTTTTAATATTGACAACTACGTCATTCCCTAATTAGGAACTTCTAGAAAATTACCAATAGTTGCCATCCCACTCTAACTATTTACGACTTCGCCAATGCGTATTCATAATCTCTCAAAATAATAATTACCAATAAAATAATAAATATAAAAAGAATTTGAGAAGATAATAATCAGATTTTGAAATCGGATTTTGAAAAATAATGAAAAATAGAATTTTGAAAATCAAGGGGGGTTACAATGGGTTTTGGTAGAGCATGAGTGAACTATGTGTAGGACCGTTGAGCACTTCTAGGGGGCGAATAGAGTATATGCGTGTGCAGCGAAAAATATTACCAATTAAAAATTTAAACTTATATACTATGACAGGTAAAAGCAACTGACAGAAAACGAATTGCAGTAAAGTAAGAGTTAAGAAGATCAAACTCAGTGACACAACAATATATACTGGTTTTTCTCTGAGAGGACTAGTCCAGTCTCGAGTACTCTTGCTCGATGTTAATCCACTATGGCATAAACTAATTGAGAGCTTGCGACTCTTACAACACCGTGATTGGCGACGAGCGCACGATCGACTCAAGAGGGCGATTTGAAAACTGGAATATTTTTTGAATGCCCTCCGATACAACTCTTCGACACCAAACTCTAGATTAAATAGAAATTGTACTGGCTTGGCTAAGAGTAGTATAGGCTTGATCTGAAAGTGTAGATCGTAGAAAACACTTAAAGTGATAGAGAAGAGAAAGTGAATGAGTAATTTGAAAATGTGATAGTTTTCCTCTATTTATAATATTTTTGTAGATCGAATTCGGGCAGAGTTCGGATGCAGAAATCTTGGATTCGAATGTTAGATGCAGATATAGAGGGAATTCAAAAATATATTGAAACTATCCTGACAGAACTCGGGCCGAGTTCTGGCCGACTTCTGTCTAAGTTATGTCAGACCTAGTTTGGGCCAAATTGATAGGTTTTGGGCTAATTTGGAATGTGGAATTTGGATCTATCTTTGTGGATAGGTAGGCTATAATTTTTGTGGACTGGGATTTGCTAAGCCAGTACCAATCCTGATCAATCTTATATATTTTCCTAGACTCAAATAAAGCTAAAAATATAGAAAACAAATATGTAAAAACCAACAGCCTTTTGATGACATCTTTGTTCTTGACATTTAGCAGACATGAAGACGTCTTTTTTTCTTGACAGCTGTTGTCCAAATATAAACAGATCTGAAAATCTGAATACCTTTCAGGAGCTTCACTCCCGAACCTCCATGGGAGGCGCTGCCCCCTTGACCCCAGTCCTTTGACCGGGCAGCGGAACCCCTGAGTGCAAGGTCCCAAACAGATCGTTGGGCGGTTCAGAGAAATCTTCTTAAATAACGTCTTTGGCCCATCATTAATTCTTCATTGCATATGTCCTGGTTTGATCATGCTTACTGTTTGTCTACAAGTACATGTTAGGCGAACAAAGCAGTATGACACTATGATAATTTAATGAACAGTAGAACAATACTAAGTTTAAGTAGCAACATGATAGTGATTACATGAATATTAGTGACATTATTAGTTAAACTTAATCAATTAGCCATATTAAAAAATATAATACAATCATTGGACTAACACTGTATACGGGAGTGCATTACGATGGCTACCTTCTCGGTTCTTATCAAGGCTCAACTACTTGGTTTTATCAGAAGCAACATGGGGATTTGACATGGGTGCCCACTTTCTCCATATCAGTTCACTCTGGTTATGGAGTACTTCTCATGCTTGATGAATATTGGGGTTTGTCATCGTAGGATTGTCCCTTTATTCCGGTATATCCAACCCCATGTAACTTATCATATATATCGACCTGCTAGTATTTCTAGCTCCGTCCTTTACTGACCTCGTTTCAATCGCTGCAGTTATAGAGGATTTTAGGAGGGTCTCTGGATTATAACTTAATAAAGATAAGAGTACTGTCCATTTCAACAAATGGTGTCAGAATAATGAGAGGAGGATGGCTATTTTGGGTATCAACAGAGGAGAGTTACCAGTAAAATATCTTGGTATTCCACTATCGGTCAATTATGCGAAGGCGATGGATTGTTCGAGTATTTTGGAGTTTCCTCAGAGGCGTATGGAGGGATGGAAAGCTAAAAAACTTATCATTTGGGGTCAGATTGAATTGGTTCGTTCAGTTTTTCATTACTATTTTCTGGTTCCAATTAATTATTCTACTGTTTGTAATTATTGACAAATTGGAAAAATTGTGTGTGTAGTTCATTTGGAGGGGTAGTATCCATGCCATTGCTTGAAAGGACTTATGTCGTCCAAGAGAGGAGGAAGGGGTCGGCCTTCGATCCATGCAAATAATACGAACAGTTGTAGGATGGTGAATGTTTTGGTCATTCCTGTAGGGAGGCTCCTTGTGGGCTAGCTGGATGCGAAATATATACCTAAAAGGAGCAAATTTCTGGGCATATTCAGCTACTAACAATGAATCAATTTCCTTCAAATAGTTACTAAAGCATCGGTCATGGGTATGTCAGAAGGTGATGAGGGTTATAAAGGACAGCGAAGAGACTGGCCTTTGGTTGGATCCATGGATCCAACACAAGGGGTTGCTTGAGGGTGGCTACTATCTTGCAAGAAGAGAAGTGGTGAGTGGACGTCCATTGGTACACTAGTTTACGTGCGGCACGTATCCAGCAAGTCCCAATTGACCGAAGTATTTAGGCAGACACTTGGCTTTAGGAGGGCACCCAGATGGCAACTTCATGTATAAGGTTGTAGTATATATAAAGTCGCGCCAATCATAAATAATGAGGCTAATTCAACAATTGGAGCCTAGTACAATTGGCGCTCAAAGCCAATTCATGCCATCATCAGATCGCGCTTACTGCCACATGGCAAGCTTCCACGAGAAGCTGAGGCATCTGTCATAATTACTGACAGCACGTCAGTCGAAGATAATCCCTTCGAATCCTGAGCGTGTAGTACTCGAGGAGATTGTGTCAGGCATTATTATAACGTTTGTCAGTAACCCCGTACCATTTACCATTGGCACAAGATAACTAATCCCCACAGACTCAATATTTCAGCAGTCGACGCCAATCAACAGTTCAAGCCATTTGTCAACTGGCGCCAATCAGTCAATTATCATCCAAAAGTAGTTAGATGATGTGGCGTGCATGCCACTGAACTCGAAGAACGTGTATACGATATTGCCCATGGCCAAGCGCATATCTTTCACAGAATGCCGTGCGTCCTGCGCAGTAAAGCCAACCGTTTACGCCAATGGGTGATGGCGCGCCAATTGCACTATGCACCAATCAGGATAACTACTTAACAGTTATCTCAAAACTTTATAAATAGAGTTCAGAATCATTCATTTAAGACTACTAATGATCATAATCTCCTGACTAAGTGGCTGCTGTATGTTTCAGAGCTTCTCTTCTTCGACATCGCATCGTCCAAAGGATAAAGTGATTATCTTCTGATCAAATTTCTATAGTCGTACATCCCTAAAATCAAATTGCCCTCTTGTACTCTTTTTTTAGTTCGTAAACTTAGTTTTTTCGAAAAAAAATTTGCAAACAAAATGATGTCTCTACTAGGATGACTTTTTCCTTTGATGAGAAAGTGACAACTCAATGCGATATTGCGTTGGTCGGCACGACGCAGAAGACTTTGGTTGTACAAGTCGACCAAAATGCCTACGAAGCAATAATTGGTGCCGGGGGTGCCAAGCGCGCTGTTACCAAGTGTGCATCTACTGCTGTCTCCAACGACAACAAGACTCGTGCCATTTGGACTTCGAAGTCCATAGGCATGCCAATTATTGTTTCTGCGCCAAGCAAGGGATAGCGTCCTATGGCCATCTCTTACTTTTTCCCAGTTCTAAACTCGGAGGAAGGCACGCCAATTACTGTTCTTGCACCAAGCAAGAAAAAGCGCCTTGTGGCCATCTCTCACTCTTCTCCAGTTCTAAACTCGGAGGAAGGCACGCCAATTACTATTCATGCGCCAAGCAAGGGAAAGTGCCCTGTGGCCATCTGTCACTCTTCCCCAGTTCTAAACTCGGTGGAAGCCGCGCCAATCACTGTTCCTGCCCCAAGCAAGGGAAAGCACCCTATGGTTATCCTTCACTCTTCTCCACTTCTAAACTTGGGAGAAGGTGCGCCAATCACTGTCCCTGCACCAAGTAAGGGAAAGCACCCTATGGAAAACCCATCTGATTGTGCCTCCGTGCCAATCGATACCAGAACACTTATGAGTAAAAACTCTACTTTTCTTGGTAAAGATAATCGAATTGATGCTACGAAAGCAATTTCTGCTCAAAGTACACTTCTTGCTCCCCATCTGCACCGTGCCAAACACACTGGAATAGTATATGCAAAGCAACAGGGTATCTTGCCCACTCCACATCAAACTGGCCAGTGCCATTTAGTCCAAAGTCAGTACCGTCCTACTTTGCACATATCAAGATCAAAGCAAAGAAAATTGAGGGTATCCCAGAATGACAAACAAGAGGCCCACAACATTGACATGCGCCCTTATCTTAATAAGCGCAGAACAGAACCTATTCCTTCAGTTATATGGTACACCAAGCACAGTCTACGCCAACCACCAAATTGTGCATAGTGAAGGCTTCTAAGATCAAGAACCCTTTCACTTATGCTAATGAACTCAGCACTTCCATGTATACTCAGGGGACACAAATTCTTAGGAATAGGAACCATATTCCTAACATAATCAGGAAACATTGTTTGGAAAAACAAAAGTTTGATAACAAACTAAGAAAAAAGTACAATAGTACAATTGATTTCTGGAGAAGTACAACTATAGGAATCTGATCAGAAGACGATCACATTATCCCTTAGATGATGTGATATTGAAGACACGAGCCTCTGGAATATGCAACAGTACTTTATCAGTAGATTATGATCATTAGTGATGCCTTAGAACTGATTTAAAACTCTATTTATAGAGTTCTTGAAATAATTGTTTAGCAGTTATTCTGGGTTGCGTGCACCTCAGGTTGCACGCCTCTGTTCACTTGCACGAGCGGTTATACCAACTGCAAAAGACACATGGCATCATTTGAATGAGATGCGTGTGATCATGGGCAGTGTAGTAGACACGTTCTACGAGATTAGTGGCATGCGCGCCACGTCTTCCTGCTTCTGGACATAAGTTTGATCATGTTCCGCCAACTTGGTCAATCATGTTGTGTGTGGGTGCAACTCAACAACTTGTGCTGTATTCTGAGTATTCTTTGTTTTTTATTAATAACTATCGTGCACCTTGATACACTGCATGAGCTGCTAGCTGTCATTAATAACTGACAAGATCTTTTCGAGCACCACATTGTACGGGATTCAAACGTATTTTCTTTTATTTTCGTGTTATCAGTTGTCAGGTAATGATGATGGCCATTATAGTTTCTCAAGGAGACTGCCACGTGGCACTCGCGCAACCTGTCTCTAGCGCAACTTGATGGTGGCGCAAGTTGATAATGTGGCACAACTTAAAGGTGGTGCAAGTTGATACTGTGGCACAACTTGATCTTCTGACTTCCATTTGAGTGGTGCAACTTGATTTTTAGCCTCTATAAGACCCCCTTCAAAGTTTTCAAAATTTAAAATACTTCAAAATTTTGAAATACTTTGAATTATGCATATTCTGTCATAAGTTGTGCTTGTTTCACTCGACTCCACTTTTTTCGAGCGCAAGTTGCGCAATCAGTTTCATTATTTAGGCTATTAATAGCCGTACACTTCTAAGATTTCCCCTCTTCACCACAGTCAATCTTTTCTAAAACCCTATTCTTCTCTTCCTGAATTTCTCAGCAATTTGTCGATGGCACCCAAGCGATCCGCCGCCGAGAAGGGAAAGAAGGTCGTCGAGTCTTCATCTCATGCTCCATCCACGTGCGCGCCTTAGTACGCTCCCCCTTCATCACGACGAGAAACAACTAACCCAGCAATGGAAAGTGAATGTTTGACAACAAACCGAGCAACGATAAACCCTTTTTAGGGTTTTGATTTAATTAGACCATGTGTGCCTTCTTTTTTTAGGGTTAGGTGCACTTCATGACTTACGCCACTCTTTGTAGGGCTTGGTTGCTATCCACACTGTGTTCATTTTTATGAACTATATTGTGCGATATTTCGAAAGTTGTGCTTTTTTGATTCTGTGAAATCAATTTGGCGCAACTTGAGATGTTGTGCCACACAAGTGTATATTTCGACAAAAATATTGCACAACATAGATGTGGCGCAACCTGATATATCGTGCAACATAGATGTGGCGCAACTTAATATATCGCGCAACATAGATGTGGCGCAATACAAAATGTCGCACAACATAAGGGTTGCGCAACCTGTGATTCATATATTATGTTTCATTGAACCAGATACTTTTTTTGAGACTAACTTCTATTTGCTCGTCTTTATATAGTTAATCTTAGAGAAGATCCAAATGCTGAAAGATTTGCTAGAACATTAATGTATCAAAATACCAAGAAGACCTGTCACATGTGTCATATCCGCATATGACCCTCCTGAAACTAGGAAAGCTATACTCACTGCTCAAGAGAATACCACCCTGCTATGTTTGATAAACGGACAACCCTTAGAGAGTATGGATAACATAGTCCGCAAGAAACCAGCTTTCTTGTTCGGAGATGCTATCAGAAGGATGTCCCAAACCAGGGCCAAGAAGGAAGGCAGAGTTTATCAGTGTAGTGGGGGCAGGATTATGTACCTCATTGAAATATCAAGATACTTATTCATTGTCTCGATACAAAATCTCAAGTTACCCCAGCCGGATGGCATGGGACATAACTCCGATATAGCAGGCAAGAGAGGGGAGGATCTGTTTTAGGCTGGGTCCAAAGGGCAGAGACCAATTCTATAGCACCTCAGAGAAATACAACTCTTATCTGAGGGGTTTGATGCCTGGCTGCATACTACCAGAAGACTCTCCTCTGTTATTTCCAGATAGAGTACCAATCTTTGCGAACAAATTCGAAAAATCTGAGGAAAGATACCTGGATCAGACCATGCGATTAACAAGCCTAGTGAACCCAGATATGAAATGCTGGAGTTGCTTGGTTAATTCAGTTTTGGACTAATTTAAGGAAAAGCTTCTTGAAATAGGTCTTTATGAAGCAGTCTGGGATACGATTTATGGCTTCCGTCCGAATGCCCATATATTTTTGGCTCTGGAGATTGGCTTCGCACTTCACGAGATGAAGTTCCTTTCCCATCTGCCAATAGGTAATAACCCGTATTAGGAGTACGTACCCATAAACGAAGAATTGAATATCTTGTTAACAGAGAATTCTGAAATGGTAGCTATCGAGGAGCTCTTATGTCACTATAAGATATGCTCCCTATACTACAAGAGGGCCACTGTAGGTACATGCTACACATCCAAGTGGATGCCATATTTGTTCTTGAGCCATGCCTTTGAAGACAAGATACTTGAAACTCAAGCTTGTGATCCTCGTTTCTTTCAGCCACTCAGCGATAGCGATGTTCAGAAACTGATGAAGAAATACAAACACGTCGACAACGTGCTGGACGAGGATTGGTTCCCCTTCAAGGCAGGTACTCCGATCGAGAGGTACCTCAAATAAGGTTATAGACCTATGTCTAAAGAAGCCCAGTTGGCGGGCTTTTTTTCTATACGGTTGCGGCAGTTTGTGGTCCCTGGAGCAAGTGTAGTTGGCCGATTCCACCGAGGTGTTCTGTTTGCTACGGTACATCTTGTGTTTGGCTACAAGATGGATTTTCTTTCAGCGATGACTTGTCGCTTAAATACGGGCATGCGCTCTTTTGTGTATACTATGCTTCATGACAAAAATGCCCGACAAGATTTTCCTCGCACCGAGATGCCTTACACCTATCTATTCGGGTGATTGCATTTGCACTATCCCGATTTGTTGGACCCAGATATGAGTGTAGTAGGAGGGGACTTCATAAGGCGTTATTCTAATACTCGTTAGAATATCAACGCCTTATCAGAATGCCGAAGAGCCTTGAATAAGGGTTCTGGATGGAGGTTCCAATGTGTCCCTCCCCCTCATGGGTATGAGCATGTTCCTTCCAATCTTATGGATATGGAAGCCAAATCAGTCCGTCTGATTCCATCTATCTTTGAGTGGTTAAAATCAATCTGGCCGTCTCATTTAGTGTATCGATTTGAAGATGAGTGCTTTCTACAGCCATATCTGCCAAGTTGATTTGCCCGTCAATTCGGCTACAATCAATTACATGTAGGGAATGCCACTACCTGTCTGTAAGCCATAGGCTATTTAATTGATGTGGCTAGGGCATGGGGATATTACAAGCTAGGGGCACTAAAGCTATATTCTCAATGCCAAACACCCCTGCTCAGACAGGCCCATGTATGTTATACACATACTCAAATTTCTACACTTCGCCGAATTCTTTCACCGAGAACTTCCATCTAGTCCACAGCTTCGTTAGCGACAAATATACGAGATCTGGGACACGTACTACGCTGTCATTCAGAGATGCTGAGGACCAAGACCCTGCTGATGAACCTCTGGAAGCTTCCCTTGAGGGTGTTCTAGATGAGGTAAATGATCCGTTAGACGTGTCGTTGAAGACACAAAAAGGCAAATCTCTCGTTAGAGGACTGATCAAGAAGAAGAGAGCTAGAGAATCATCAACTCAGCCTGATGATCTTCTTTCTTCACCCAAGGCTACGGAGAGTAAGAAAAAGAAGGCTGCAATAACCACCACCAAACCGGCTAATATAAGGATGAAGCAGATGCACACTGGGACGTCCCCTGGGGGAGGAAAAACAACTCCTTCATCAGTTCTGAAGCAAAGCAGAGCCATCCAAGAAGCAATTCTCGAAGAAGAAGAACCGGTGGCACCCCTGCATTGGAAGCCTAGAAGGAAATTACTGGCAACTAGAGCAGATCGTCCAAGAGTTGGTTTTTCCTCTACCCAGCATGAGACACCACCACCTTCGCAGCAGGATTTGCCACTTCAAAAGGGTAGTTTTTAATATTACTTTCATATAACCATGTTTAACTAAAATTTGACATTTTTTTTCATCTGTAGAGGCTATAGTGATGAACACTCCAATTCAAACCGCCCTACTGGATACGGTTTTTACTCCAGAACCAGTATTTATGAAGGATAGTATTCCTGTATCTGTAGTTGTTCTAGCTTTTGCAGGAGTGATGATGTCATCTCTGACTCCTGGAGTCCCAGAACCTGAACCCCTGGAGAAAGTTTTGCCTTCAACAGAATCTCAGGCAGGAGTTGAAAATCCTCCTGCTTAGATGGATAAAGTCGCAGATCCTCCTATTGCTCAAACTCCTACTCTTTCTCAAGAAGACCAAAAAATGATAGCGGCTATGGAGGGATGTGATTTTGGAGATTTCTTGAATGAAGATGATCTCACCATTGTTACTAAAGCTGAGCAAGCTTCAATAGAAGTTATATTGAACGAAGAAGGACCAGCCGAAGAGGGCTAGACCACTGTTACGGTAAAGAGCACCCCATTGATAATAAATGGCATTCAGGCCAAAGAACTGATGAACCCAAATCTCCTGAAGAGGTTCATGAAGATCAGCCTGGAGCTTTTGAAGCAGCTAGGATTGTTGAGAATCCTAAAACTGATACTGTGGGGATTGAAACCCCTAGAGATCAAACCCAAAAAAATAAGGAGACAAACACAATCGCTCTACCACTCCAAACTGAGTCAGGGGCTGGAAGCAGCCGCTTCTTATCGGGCGGCTCGGAAGCTGGAAGCAGCCAAGCAGCAGTATCTGAGAATACTATGTCGAGGCTTCGTATGGAAGCAGCCATGCCTCGTGAAATGCCATATGTACTGACAGATTCAGGTAAATTTTTTATTTTTATTTATCCTAATCCCTTTGATAATGTTTTAACAATTGTGTATGTTGATTACAGAAGGACCCGTGGGAGCGACCAGCTCGACAATGGCTCCTTTGGACAGAGGAATCCAAGCAAAAAAAGGGAGCTCATCCTAGATGCCCAAATTCGGGTCTCCTAATGCATAATCTAAAATACCTCCAACTGTTGCAGCAGTAAAAACTCGGGTGAAAGTGGTGGCCACTCCGGGTGTCACGACCGACACCCACTTTTTGGCCGTAAGCACGTGAGCAAGCCAGCTACGTATCGAACGGACTCCAGCCCGACTCGAGTACGTATAAGCTGTCAAGGTCATGGGTATCATGTCTAATCTAAACTATATCTCAATCCACATGAATCATATGAAACAAGAATGAACATGTATGGGTCATGGTCTGCAGCCCATTAGCATATTGTTCGATTAGACTCTAAGAATGATACGAGTCTATAAATAAGCAGAGTATATCATGGTACTGAAAATAAAGCATGAGAGGATAATAAAGAAATATCACAAAAAAATACCTGTATCATGTATCGTAATCCTCCACCATCCTGCTCTGCTAACTAACTCCATATAATCGCTAAATCTGAAGAGATCATAAGGTCCTCAGAGGACTAGCAAGATACATAAAACATGCCTATCTAACAGTTTAATCATGTAATAATATAACCATGGTATAAACAAGAACTAGACAGGAAATTGACATGTGGCTACTGACAGGAAGCTATGAACACGGATTTGAGATCAAATATGCATAAATAAACTGCTAGTAGATCAATGGATACCAACCCTCGCCACGATTGTGGACTCGCAGGTCAGTTTCAAGACAAGTCACCCTTGCCCCGTATGTGTATGTGGACTTGCAGGTGCAAAGGACAACCCTCGCCCCGTGTGTGGACTCGCAGGTTGTGGGAAAGACAAAGGAATAACAGTTCACTCACACATATTTGCAGACACGACTCAATCAAGACACAGGTAAGGACAACTTTAGCATGATCCATGACGTAAATAAGCATGATATAACTATACTATCAAGTCATGAAACACTGATATACAAGCAAGACAATAAACTAGTAAACATGGTATCACATAAATCTATAGCAACTAAGGTAACTCAAGATGACTTACTAAGACATGTGTACTATAAGCATGAAAATAAACTGTAGAGGGAGGCAAGGTATACTTGCCTGGTGGTAGCACGAAGAACCAATAAGATACCGTCAACTGGTATGCCATAAAGTCAAAGTTATCACAACTGTCTCCGAAAGCTGAAACAAATATTGCCAACATTCTTAGAATAGTCAAATTAGCTAGGATTGCCTGTTCTTAAGTCCAATTCTGGACACAGGGGCAAAACGAATAATTTCGGACAAAAGCGATATCCGCCGTTGGACCCGCTTTACACCGAAAAGCGTGCCACAGTTAATGGTCTCTAAAGTCGTCAAACTACATGTCTACGGATCTGATTTTCTGATACGAACCCAACCGTAAGTCCAAAGTTGGATTTCGGCGGGTCGTGCACAAAATCACCCGTTGAGTCGGACCGTGGGGCCCGCAAAATGGCGATTTTATCAACTGTCTCAGAATCGGACCAAACTTGGCATACAGGAATAGAAAAACGATACGGTTCTGTTGGCACAAGTTTTGTCTCGATCTGACGAGCGTGCACAAAGTAATTGGGAAACTTGCACAGAGGCCGATACGGTAAATTTTGACGGATATGCATCAAATTCGTTGCACACACACGAACAATTTGAATTCCACCAAAGCCCACACGTCCATGTAGCCGTTACGCACCTTTCGATGCTTTCAGTTTGCGACCATATCGCCCGGATTGGCGGGACGCACGTCGTATCGAAGGTTTTTCTAGTTTTCAAAAACTATTTTTGAGGTTTTTTCTCTATTTTTATTTTGATTTATCTCACTGCTTAAAACCCTAGAAATAAAACTAAAAATTGGGTTTCCATCTCGGTCAGTTTATCTAAAAACCTGTTCAAGTAGATTCCTAGATTTCTTACTGGATTGACCGAGAACAGCCGAGCAACTTGGGTCCCTGGATTAAAAAAATCTGTCCTGTTCGAGATTGTTTTCTCGTCCACTTTGCCTCGAATTTTCGAGCGATTAGCAGCTTCTAAATTTAAACTAAATGAAGGGATTTCTAGCCCTAAGGGTTACGAACATACCTGAAAAGGTGGATCGACAAATGATCCCCTGTGTGATGAGAAAATGTATCCTGAACTCGGACCGACACTGTGTTGCTGCTGTTATTCTGTTGACTGCCTGTCGGCGCACGGGTGCGGCCTGGCCGTCCTACGGCGATGTGCACGGTGGCGCACGGTCAGGGCGGCCGCCAGGAGTTCGGAGGTGGGGACGGCTCTTTGTTGATGAGTTTAGGGTTTGAGATCACACGATCTCGTTCTTCGCTCGGCTCTCTCTATATGTGTATATACATACGTGTATATATTATATCTCATCTGTGCAATTTTACCAGGGGATGTTGGGTTAGGGAAGTAGTGGGCTGGGCCAGGCTCCTTGCTGGGTTCGGCTGGCTTGGGCCTGGGCCATGCTGGCTCGGGCTGCTACGGCTTCTCTTTTTATTCTTTTTCTTCTTTTTTCTATTCCTTATTTATAAATCTATATACAAACATTCACATATATATAGCATATTTTTATATATACATACACACGTATTTTTATATGTATTTATTTTACTCTCTATATATATTTTTAGATACATATTTACTTATCTATATTTATCCATACATACACATCTATATACATATATATTTATATATACATACACGTATACACGTCTATAATATTTATATATATATAAATTCAGATGCACATATTTAATATATGTATGTGTACATACATACACATACATATATAATATATTTATATATATATATACAATACACACATATGGAATTACCCACACGAAATGTTTACATATATAAAAAATAGTATAACAACAGTGTATATATATCCTTAATACATATATATAACAATTATTCATAAAATAACTTTAATAGGGCATTAGTGTAAAATATGACTTACACACAAATACATCGATACTGACGTCTTTGGTCATACTGCATCATTACATGGGCTTGGACTTGGTTCGAGTCCAGTCCAGACTGATTTGGTACAACCGGGTCTCCTAATATTTAATAACATAAATAATTAACAATTTAACTATTTATAGGAGTTAAGTCGCAACTTAGCTTGGTTTTCCTAGTTAGAGCACACCTATGGCTGGGTCTTCCCTACCAGGGCTAATACACTGGTCAAAGCACGCTAATGCACTATCCGTGCCATGGTTTCCAGTCACATTGTACTCCAAATTTAATCATGATTAAAATCATCTACCATAATAATTAACTAATTAATTATTTACAAAAATTCTAAAAATCTTATTTAAATCAAATAAATAAAAATAAAAAATATTTCCAAATTTTCGGGAAGGGGATCTACAAAACTATCCACCTTAAAAATAATTTCGTCCTCGAAATTCTAATTCATAGCTATTCCTTAAAATCAAAGTCTACTATTACTTTAATCTCCTTAAATTTAATTTCTCAAAAATATTTCTATGACCTTCTCATGTCATTGGTATTTACGGAATCTCGAGGACTTCTACCCACCTTTGGTCACACTACTCCCTTGAAACATAGGTCACTAAAATCATATAATATTCTAACTAGTGACTAAAAATTCTACCAAGACTATCTAGGACATATGGTACCTATAATCCCTCATATATATATAAATAACCAATATTCAATAGTCAAGCAATATATACTATAATTTAAGGATTTATAATGAATTCTAGATAACACGATCGTTTGTCACTCCGAAATAGGAAGGGACGAGAATCAACGGTATGAAAAGCAAGAGAGTATAATCGAGAGCAAATATGGAGTTTCAAGGATGTAGAGAATTTCTAGGAGAATTTTCAAGGCAGTGTGGATTGAGATTTCTAAGGTTTAGTCATTGTCGCAGGCTCGTACCAGTACAGTTACGTAACCGGTACGATATGCTCTGAACTGCATGGGCCACCACAAAAACTTGTCACGACCCGCACCCACTTTTTGGACGCGAGCTCGTGAGCAAGCCAGCTACGTATTGAGCGGACTCCAGCCCGACTCGAGTACGTATAAGCTGTCAAGGTCATGGGTATCATGTCTAATCTAAACTATATCTCAATCCACAGGAATCATATGAAACAAGAATGAACAAGTATGGGTCATGGTCTGTATCCTATTAGCATATTGTTCGATTAGACTATAAGAATGATATGAGTCTATAAATAAGCAGAGTATATCATGGTACTGAAAATAAAGCACGAGAGGATAATAAAGAAATATCACAAGCAAATACCTGTATCATGCATCGCAATCCTCTACCATCCCGCTCTACTAACTAACTCCATACAATCGCTAAACCTGAAGAGATCATCAGGTCCTCAGAGGACTAGCAAGATACATAAAACATGCCTATCTAAAAGTTTAATCATGTAATAATATAACCAGGGTATAAACAAGAACTAGACAGGAAACTGACATGTGGCTACTGACAGGAAGCTATGAACACGGATACGAGATCAAATATGCATAAATGAACTGCTGGTAGATCAATGGATACCAACCCTCGCCCCGAATGTGGACTCGCAGGTCAGTTTCAAGACAAGTCACCCTCGCCCCGTATGTGGACTCGCAGGTGCAAAGGACAACCCTCGTCTCGTGTGTGGACTCGCAGGTTATGGGAAAGACAAAGGAATAGCAGTTCATTCACACATATTTGCAGACACGACTCAGTCAAGACACAGGTAAGGACAACTCTAGCATGATCCATGACATAAACAAGCCTGATATAACTATACTATCAAGTCATGAAACACTGATATATAAGCAAGACAATAAACTAGTAAACATGGTATCACATAAGTCTATAGCAACTAAGGTAACTCAAGATGACATACTAAGATAGGTGTACTATAAGCATGAAAATAAACTGTAGAGGGAGGCAAGATATACTTGTCAGGTGGTAGCACGAAGAACCAATAAGATACCGTCAACTAGTATGCCATAAAGTCAAAGTCATCACAACTGTCTCCGAAAGCTAAAACAAATATTGCCAACATTCTCAGAATAGTCAAATTAGCTAGAATTTCCTGTCCTTAAGTCCAATTCTGGATACAGGGGCAAAACGATAATTTCGGGCAAAAACGATATCCGCCGTTGGACCTGCTTTGCACCGAAAAGCGTTCCTGAGTTAATGGTCTCTAAAGTCGTCAAACTACATGTCTACGGATCCGATTTTTCGATACGAACCCAACCGTATGTCCAAAGTTAGATTTCGGCGGGCCGTGCACAAAATCACCCGTTGAGTCAGACCGTGGGGCCCGTAAAACGGTAATTTTATCAACTGTCTCAGAATCGGACCAAACTTGGCATACAAGACCAGAAAAATGATACAGTCTTGTTGGCGCAATTTTCGTCTCGATCTGACGAGCCTGCACAAAGTAATTGGAAAACTTGCACAGAGGCCGATACGGTGAATTTTGACGGATACGCATCAAATTCGTCGCGCATACACGACCAATTTGAAGTCCGCCAAAGCCCACACGTCCACGAAGACGTTACGCACCTTTCGATGCTTTCGGTTCGCGACCACGTCGCCCGGATTGGCGGGACACACGTCGTATCGAAGGTTTTTCTAGTTTTCAAAAACTGTTTTTACGATTTTTTTTTTCTCTATTTTCATTTTGATTTATCTCACTGCTTAAATCCCTAGAAATAAAACTAAAAATTAGGTTTCCATCTCAGTTAGTTTGTCTAAAAACCTGTTCAAGTAGATTCCTAGATTTCTCACTGGATTGACCGAGAACAGCCTTGCAACTTGGGTCCCTGGATTAAAAAATCTGTCATGTTCGAGATTGTTTTCTCTTCCACTTTGCCTCGAATTTTCGAGCGATTAGTAGCTTCTAAATTTAAACTAAATGAAGGGATTTCTAGCCCTAAGGGTTGCGAACATACCTGAAAAGGTGGATTGACAAATGATCCCCTGTGCGATGAGAAAACGTGTCCTGAACTCGGACCGACAATGTGTTGCTGCTGTTGCTCTGTTGACTGCCTATCGGCGTACGGGTGCGGCCTGGCCGTCCTCCGGCGATGCGCACGGTGGCGCACGGTCAGGGCGGCCGCCAGGAGGTCGAAGGTGGGGTCAGCCCTGTGTTGAAGGCTTTAGGGTTTGCGATCACTCGATCGCGTTCTTCGCTCGGCTCTCTCTATATGTGTATATACATACGTGTATATATTACATCTCATTTGTGCAATTTTACTAGGGGATGTTGGGTTAGGAAAGTAGTGGGCTGGACCAGGCTCCTTGCTGGGTTCGGCTGGCTTGGGCGTGGGCTATGCTGGCTCGGGCTGCTACTGCTTCTCTTTTTATTCTTTTTATTTTTTTTCTATTCCTTATTTATATATCTATATACACACATTCACATATATAGCATATTTTTATATATACATACACATGTATTTTTATATGTATTTATTTTACTCTCTATATATATTTTTAGATACATATTTACTTATCTATATTTATCCATACATACACATCTATATACATATATATTTATATATACATACATGTATGCACGTCTATAATATATATATATATATATATATATATATATATATATATATATATATATATATATATATATAAAATATATATATATATATATAAATTCAGATGCACATATTTAATATATATATGTGTGCATACATACACATACATATATAATATATTTATATATACATACAATACACACATATGGAATTACCCACACGAAATGTTTACATATATAAAAAAGAGTATAACAATAGTGTATATATATCCTTAAAACATATATATAACAATTATTCATAAAATAACTTTAATAGGGCATTAGTGTAAAATATGACTTACACACAAATACATCAACACTGACGTCTTTGGTCACACTGCATCATTACATGGGCTTGGACTTGGTTCGAGTCCAGTCCAGACTGATTTGGTACAACCGGGTCTCCTAATATTTAATAACATAAATAATTAATAATTTAACTATTTGTAGGAGTTAAGTCGCAACTTAGCTTGGTTTTCCTAGTTAGAGCACACCTATGGCTAGGTCTTCCCTACCAGGGCTAATACACTGGTCAAAGCACGCTACTGTACTATCCGTGCCCTGGTTCATAGTCACCTTGTACTTCAAATTTAATCATGATTAAAATCATCTACCGTAATAATTAACTAATTAATTATTTACAAAAATTCTAAAAATCTTATTTAAATCAAATAAATAAAAATAAAAAATATTTCCAAATTTTTGGGAAGGGGAGCTACACCGCGCACTCTAGTGACAAACAGATTTGTTGTGGCTTCTTTCATCAAAGTCTTTTATACATCTTTGAGGTCTCTGGTTCAAAGGGTGATGGAGAAGGATGATGTTTCTTTTACAACAGTCAAAAGCCCTTCATCTTATCTAATCGGAGGTATCCGCGATATGGAAGATCGGGATCTGGCCACATACTTAGAGCATGTATTGGACGAGCTTGAGGAATCCATTAAAGCCTACAAGGACCTCAAAAGAGGGAATATTCAACTACTCGTGGACGCATAATGTGAAGTCATAGCTCGTGAAGCTGAAATGAACAAAGCTAATTTTGAAGCTTTCTTGATGGTTTTCTGCCAACGCTCCGCAGAGATGGACGTCCAAATTTCTGAAGCGGCCTCTATTGTCGAACACCATAAACTAGAACTACAGAGAAAGAGAAAGAAGCTTTTAATCCGTAAGTTTAAATTTCTTGGCTTCAGGAATGGCTCAAGACGACTAAAAACATATAGAAGAAATCTAACTGCATCAAGATGCTGCAAACCAATTGGATATTTTGAAGCGTCAGAAAGACGACTTTGTTAGAATGCAAAATGAAGAATTAGCTCGCCGGACAACTACTTTGCATCCTTTCGACCCAAAGTTTGGAAGAGCCCAAGCTAGACAATGGGTGCTTAATTCCTGTGTTGAAAGAGCCAAGCTTTGAAGAAGCGGATCACAGACCTCAACACTCAACCTCCAGAATAGAGCGATCCCAGTTGTTGTCTGCTTTCATATGATGTATCTTTTTTTTAAATATTTTGAATATCATTCATAAAATAAAATTTTTGTGGTTCCATTACTTATTGTATATCTTGTTAAAGATATAAGTAATAGAATAGGAAATATATTCAGAGGTACTGGACGTGACATATTTCTTTGCGAAAAATAAGAATATTTATTATATCTGCTCAGAGGTAATATAGACGTGGCAGAATATAATTCTTGAGATATCATTATTTTAAAAGACGACTTTATCAGAGGTAATATGGACGTGATAAGTCATTTGATATAGAAAATAGAATTCAAAGGTAATGTGGACGTGAACTCATTTTTTTATTGATGATCTTCAAATCAGCTGGGACTCAAAGACAGGATATCATGTCTAAAAAAACCAAGTTCCAAAAGACGATATCTATGATAAAATGATTTGAATAGGCTCCACTGGAGATTTTATTCGGATAGCTGGGAATTGTACAAAATTTATAGAACATCTTATACATAGTATTTCTTTAGAAATTTGCCATTGATAGGCATCATAGCGACTCGCCATCCATACCAGTCAGTTGATAAGCTCCATTTGAGAAAACTTTGCTTACAATGTAGGGACCTTCCCACTTTGCTTCGAACTTGCCTTTACTCATGTGTGTCATAGTCATAAGACGTCTGACGGTCAAGACTAATTCTCCTTTCTGAAATACTCGTATTTTGACTTTACGGTTGAAGGCTTTTGATATGCGGGCTTGATATAACTCAATGTGTTGTTGAGTTAGGGGCCATTTCTCATCAAGCGTTTCAAGCTCCTGAAGTCTAAGACGGTCACTGTTTTCTATTGTGAGTTCATTAGCAATAACAACCCTTAGGGAAGGGATCTGAATCTCTAATGGTAGAACAGCTTCGCACCCAAACACCAAAGAGAAATGTGTACAACCGGTTGGACTGCGTATAGTAGTACGATAAGCCCATAGACATTCTCCAAGCTTTTCATTCCAGTTTCTTTTATTGGTAGAAACAAATTTCTTTAGAAGTTTGATGATAGTTTTGTTGAATGCTTCAGCCAAACCGTTAGCTGCAGGATTGTAGACCGTGGAAGCAATATTATTGATTTTGTTATCATCATAAAACCAAGTAAACTTTTGACTGATGAATTATGGTCCATTATCTTGAATGATTCGTCGAGGAATACCGAATATCTATATCACATGATGTTTAATGAAGTTGATGACGCTGCTGGTCATGACTTCAGATAAAGGTATATATTTTACCTATTTCAAAAAGTAATCAGTTATAGCTAGTATAAATCGATGTCCTCTAGATGACGGTGGATTGATAGGACCAATAACATCCATTCCACAAGCTTCAAAGGGCCATGAAGCAGCAGTCGGATGAAGGAACTCCGATGGTTGATCGATGAAATCTGTATGGATTTGACGGGCTTAACATTTCCTTGCATATTAAATGGCATCTGATACCATATTGGGCCAATAGTAGCCCATATGCGGATACGATCTTATAATTTAGGACCGGGCTGATGTGCACCACATACACCATCGTGAGCTTTCCGTAGTATTTATTTTGCTTCATCTCCAGCAAGACGATGTAAGAGTAGACTATCAAATATTCGTCGATAGAGGGTCTTAGAAGTATGATTGTAATAAAACAGGAGTGATCGCTTACTGATTATTGTAGCTTCCTTAGAATCTTCAGATAAAATATTATGTACCACGAAGTCAATGAACGAAGCTCTCCAATATTCATTAATTACATTGATTTCAGTTGAATTACTGAACTCAATATTTGAGTTATTCTCAATGCAAAATAACTCTCTGTTGGTGATGACAATCATCTGTTGCCTTTTCACTAGGATTGCTAATATGGCTGCCAGATTAGCCAATGCATTAGCCTATGTATTGCATGCTCGACGTATATGTTCAATAAAGAAACCCCTGAACGATGTAGCCAGCCTAACTGCCGCTTCATGATATGGGACGAGATCCTGGTCTCGAACTTCATACGTGCCTCTAACCTGATTGACAATCAATTTAGAGTCTCCATATACTTCAAGATATTCAATATCTAATTGTTTAGCCAATTGGAGACCAATGAGTAGAGCATTTGTAATGCCCCAGTCCCAAAATATATATGACCGAGTACGTGAATATGCCAGCTATACATATACGAAGAATACTCCAATACATGGAATCCTTGTATACGTACATAAGCTGTATAATAAATCATCACAGGCCAGAATAATATAATCTAATCTCATCACAGCTCAACACAAAAGATAATAAAGTCCAGATAATAAATGAGTGTATCAAAAGATAGCCGGGTGAATATACTCACTCCAAACAGCTATAAAAATAGTCTCATAAGATCGGAGTCCAACCTCCGCAATATATAAAGAAAATAGATGTAAAAATATCCACTAATGTCTCAAATAAGGAATAGACTAGAAATCAGTAGGAACTGCCTCGCCATCAATGTATAAAGGATACGAAGTCGCTCCGTACTCCTACAGAAATTCGTCTAATCCTGGAGAGATAACCAGGTCCTCAGAGGGACGTAACAAGATAAAAGAAAACACAATGCCATGTAAACTGTGATATATAATATAAAAGAAAAGAGGATGCATGCAATAGGGTTCGTGACCAGTGTACTGTGAATATGCAGTTTGAGAAACAATCCTTCGACGCATGAGTCCCGGCTGAATATAGGATCCGGTATAGTCCCCTCCTAGATACTAGTGACCAAACGCATAACGTTCAAAAACGTCAGTGGCCAACCTGAGAGGATAATCATACCCGTATCTCCAGCGGAGCCTCCGGTTACAAGGAAAGTGTAATCGAAGCCCATATGTCAGGTATTGTTCTTCCCACCCAATGCCTAGTATAATCGTCTCCATGACTATTATGAATCTCTAGTAACCGCCAAGTCTTCTAGCATGCAATTCTATTGGCAGTTACTCCTATCCGTCGTATGCTCGATACGTATCGGTAGCCAGCCGACTACGCGGGTACGTGTCCTACATGTGACTCACAACATATGGTAAGGCAAGTATCGAGGCCGTATGAGATATACCAATACCTCATCAACAATGGGCGGTCACTAGATTAAGTCAATGCAAGAAAAAAAATAAAAGCAAGAAAACGATCGATAGAGTCGCCTGCACCCAAGTATGACTTGGACGCACAGTTTTATAATATCAATAAATAAGAAATGCTAAAAATAACTTCTAAAAATTAGAATATAATAATCACAGAGTAAGATGGCAATGTATCTTTCCTGGTGGTGCCAAAGTGGCAAGTCCAAGAATCACAATGTCAGCAAAAGAATGTCAACATCTCCAAATAACTCTAGATGCTGAAACAAACATCAAGAACGTACTTGGAATAAGTGATATACCTAGGAATTTTCTATCTAAAAGTCTAATTCTGGAACAGGGGAAAAATCATAATTTCGAATCAAAACGATGTCTGCCGTTGGACCCATTTTGTACCAAAACGTGTGCCCATGTCTACGGTCTCTAAAGTTGTCAAACTACATATTTCGGATCCAATTTGAGAAGACGAACTCAACGGTATGTCCAATTTTAGATTCTGATGAGCCGTGAACAAAATCGCACGTTGGGTCGGGTTTGGGCCCGCCAATTTGGCGTTATGATCAACCTTCTCAGAATCGGACAAAACTTGGCATATAGGACTAGAAAATCGATAAGGTCTTGCTGGCACAAGTTTCGCATCGATCCGACGAACGTGCACGAAGTTATGGCCAAGTTTGCAAAAGGTCGATACGGGGGTATCTCAACGGATACGCACTGATTTTTTCGCACATACGCAACAAAATCGAGTTTCGTCAGTTCCCACATGTCGGTAACATCCTTATATGCCTTTCGGTGCATATAGTGCGTGACCACGTCGCCCTGTTTGTCGGGCACACGTCGTATCGAGAAGTTTTCTAAAGTTTTTAAAATATTTTTAATACAGTTTTTCGTACAAGTTTAACATCATGCATCTTTCTGTACAGTACACGAAATAAAATTCTACGATATGCGTTTTGATCTTGGTTATGTTGTTTATGACTGTTTGCAATTAATTTATTAAAAATCCTAATGTACTGATCAAAAGATGGCTTCCAAGTTAGGTTCCTAGGTTATTTAATACTCTGTTTTCGAGACAAAGTTTTATTCGACTTTGCATCGAGTTATCTGTCACATCAGAGGGTTATATCCGAATCCCTTTGAAGGGACTCAAAGAGGGTTACATTGCCTACAAGTAGCAACTTTTGGATCGTAAAACGATTAAACGAGCAAAAGGTAAACAAGGTCGAAAGGGGGTACCTTGCTGTCGAGATAGAGCAGGGCCCTTTATTTTTCCGTCGGCCAAGGGGGTGTGACGGCGCTCCGGCCATCCACAGCGGGTCTTAGGCGCTCTGACAGTCGTACGGGGATGCAGAGGGAAGTCTGGGGTCGAAGAAATTTAAGGGGGTCGCAAGTTTTTGTGGTTCCATTCGAGCTTAGGTTTTTTTTTTTTGTAAAAAGTTAGTTTGATATGTATCCATATTAGATTTGATTTTTTTAACCAAATCTCCATTGTTTAGGATTCAAATTTTTTATTTAAATTGGAAGAGAATCCTTCAGGGATTCGGATAAATCAAATTTTGTGTGATTTGGTTTTGAATTAGCCGAGTTTAGGTTTAAGAAAATTCTCTTTTTCTTGCTTCATTTTCGAAGGTTACACAGCGGGGGGTCTGCTTGGTCGCGGGCACTGTAGCTCGCTACAGTGCACGCCTTTAACTTTTTTTCTCCAACTCTTATATATAAAAATATATATATATATATATTTTTTTTGAGGATGTCCACTTCTTAATGGTGCTTGGAGGTATGCCTCCAAGGGGGCTCGAACCCGCGCCACTGCGCTGGGGTGCTCCACCGTTCCTGTCACGACCCGCACCCTGAAGAGGGGCACGAGCACGTGGTTACGTCCAGCCTACGCCGCAGAATCGGCGGTAGAACGCTGTATATAGGGTCTGTAAATACTACGACTAAAACAGATAAATGTACCTGTACAATATATACACTCCAAATGGAGGTGACATAGCAATACAGTCTCAATCACATAATCAAAACTATGGTAGATAGTACGGAAAAGGAAATATGATAGAATAAACCGGAAATGAGTCCAAGATCCACAAGTCAGAGCTATACACAAAATATCCAGAGTCTCAGAAAATATATAATAGGTACTACAAATCTGAAAGTGCTAGCTGGCTCGCAGGCCAGGCAAAACTAGCTAAACTACACTACTCAGGGTGAGCAAAATCTAGTGGCTCTACCAACAAGCCACAGTCTAACTCTAATCCATCAGACTCTACCTCATAGTAGGTCGGGCAATCAGCCTCTGGATCATCTGTAAAATTGTCAACGATATCCTGTCAGGAAAATGAGCAAGTACAAACACCAACAGCAGTTCCATATGAATTGACAAAAGCTATAAGAGACAGTATAATGAAATACAAGACAAGGATATGTAAAGTACAGGGTAAAATCGGCAGAAAATGTATAATAGGTGTGAGTACCGAATAGAACAACAATATGTATGTAGGATTGCTTAGGAACTATCCGGGAGCCGAGTTACAATCCTTAAACCAAACAAGGACCGGGGTTGTAACTCTTCTCCCGAACAGAACTTAGCCTCCTAGGATAAATAAATATGAAAAGGTGTCTTGAATTATTAGTGCGTCATGTGATCGGTTTGGGAAACATGTTCAAGCTTTCCATCTGACCGGCTACGAACAAATAACAAGTGTGAAACAACAAGTGTGAAGATAAGGCCGGTCACCATGGAAAGATCAAGTAGCTATAAACAATTGTCGAGTACAAGTGTGAAACAACAAGTGGGTATTTTGATCACACAACTACTAATAACTTCCCATCCCTGAATAGTATAAAAGATCCGGTCATAACACGTAATGACACGAGGTTTAAGAGCAGGTGATCAGCCCACTCCCAAGTCCATGTCTATACAAGTACAAGTAACAAATCGAGCCATGTACCAATATACCAAGTAATCCGGGAACAACATCTCATGACAGGATCCGACATATACTAGTCCGTGAAATATCGTGTCTAGAAATCAAGTAAGACACTACGACTGAATCGGATATAGCAAATATCAAGACAATGAAAACTATCAGTGAATGTACTCGCCTGTGGTCCTGAGCTGATAGGGTGAACAGACGCTCAGAGTGATCACAGACCTAAAATAAGATACTAAGTCAAACAGGGCTAAATACTGCAAAAAGAAAACCAATTCAAGTCATGAATGCAAGTCTAAGTCTAAACTAGGTCAATCTAGGTCAAACTGAGTCATACTAGGGCATACTGGTTCATACTAGGTCATACTAGGTCACTGGGAGTCAATCCAAGTCAAACTAGGTCGAACGGAGTCAAAGGTTGACTTACAGTTGACTTTTGGTCAAAAAGTCAACACTGGTCAACACTGAGTCAACCCTGGGTCAAACCTAGGTCAAACAAGTCAAATGTTGACTAACAGTTGATTTTCAGTCAACTGGTCAACTCTGGGTTGGTTTCGGTCAAATCGGGTCGCTTAAAGGCTAAGTTTGACTCTCGGTTGACTTTTGTTGACTTTTGGTCAAAAAGGTCAACCGACGTCAAAACTAGTCTTAGAGCACCATATTTGATCATTACCAACCACGGGAATCAAGTTCTAACTCTATCTTAGGCTTCTAACACAATTACCATATTCCTAGGCAAAACTAGCATTTACTCTACCAAGGTAAATCCCGATACCTTGCCCATTCCCAAAAAAACCCCGTAAATACCCATGGTACTAGCCTAGACTCCTTAGGGTAGCTAGATATCAACCTATCTAAGGTTTACCTACCAAGAATTTTGGGTATCCTAGGTATCTAAGCTATGTTAAGATACATGGTATTGGTTTACCCTAATTCTAATCTATATCATGAATTTACCCCCTCACACTCTCACATTCATCTACACCACTCACTCTCACTAATACACTCATATATATCACCCTCATAGACTTCTCTATAGGTTTTTTCTATTAGCTATTTGCTATACTCAAAATAGGCTCTCACACACACACTCTCAACTCACAAACACACACATACAAACTCACAACTACACTCACACACAAAGCCAATATGGTGGGCTGATTTGGAGTTAAATGTGGACAGGTTTTGGGGTTATGGTGGCTGCATATAGAGTGGGTTTGGGACTGAAATTTAGAGTGGTTTGGTGGGGCATACCATGGCTGAATTTATGCAGTGTGTACTGATTTTGTGGGGTTTAGGACTGAAATTTAAGGGCTGAAATGTGGGCAAATAGGAGGCTACATGGCTGTCCTTTTTGGACAGGTTTAGGGCTGTGTTGGGGGTGTTTTAGGACAGCATATAGGACTGTTTTAGGACAGGGAAGTGATGGTTAAGGGGGGCTGTTATGTGGTCAATGGGACAACCATTTGTTGGTGGTTAAGGACTGCAATTTCAGACATGTTATGGACTGTTAAGGGGACAAATGGACTGAGTTTTTGACATGTTAATGACAGGTTTTGGGGTGAGCTGTTATGGCATGTTTGGGACTGAAATGGACAGCCAAAATATGGTGTTTAGGACAGCCAACAAGGGGGTTTAGGAGGGTGTTTAAATGGGCAGCCATGTATGGGGTTTTGGGGAGCTAAGGGGGACTGTCATGGACTAAAAATATATATATATATATAAACCATATATATATATATATATATAGATATTAGATATCATGATACAATATGATACATTGAAAATACCTTCTCTAGACAATATAAAATCTGGAATTTAAATGTCTAATAATTAATCATACAATATATATATTAAAAACAAGAGTCCAATAGGAATTTTTCCACTTGGACACAAACCTACACATAGGACACTCCTAAAAGTCTCCAAAAGGACACGAAACGGACACAAATGGAGACACAACCATGGGGGTTATTCCTATGGGTCAAAAATAATCCTATATGCATGTTAGGGTGATTTAGAAGAGAGATTATACCTTCCGGGAGAGAGATTCAAAGGAAAAGGCCTCCGACTCGACACGGACACGTAGAGATTCCAAAAGGACACAAACGAGCTCCAAATCCTTCCAAACTTGAGGAGCTCCTTCCTTGGATTGAATGGAGAGGGAAGGAAGAAGATTTGGTGGAGAAATGGAAGGATTTGGTGATGGTTTGATTAGGAAAAGCTCTCTAAAAAAATAGGAAAGAACAAGAGAGAGAAATGAAAGGGGGAAATGATGAAGTGGTGGAGTCTTATCCACCAAAAGTGGCCAGCCATAATGGTAGGTTTTGTCCTATTAGAAAAGGTCAAAAAGCCCCCTACACTAATCTATTAGTTAATACATGGAAGGGCTCCTAAGTTGGGGGTAGTTTGGTCAATCCTAAAATACTAATCCATATTAATCCTAACCAAAATAATTAGCCTAGTCACTAACTAAAATATCTAACATGTGGGCCATGGCTAACTAGTGTGTGGGCCCGCTAAGGTCAACACTACCCCGGGTCCCCGAAACAAGTCAAAACAAGTCGGAATGAGTTAAAATTCGAACCCGACTCAAATAACCCCAAAATATTACAATAAATAAATAAATAATTCCAAAATAATTTAAAATGAAAAATGACAAAAATACTCCTGTTTTTGGAAACTAGGGGTGACAAATCTATCCACCTTAAAAAAATTTCGTCCTCGAAATTAAAACCAAACAATAGTAAAATCTCAAATTCACAGGTCATGGCTAAAAATTTAAAATGATTTAAAATCTCAAAATCAAAGCATAAATTAAATGACTAAAAATTATAAAATTTGAAATTACTCTCAAATATAAGTCTATCCACCTTAAAAGAATCATCCAAAAACTTAAAACGAAGCAAACATAGAAAATTCATGCAATTTGATAATCGTATGCGTCTGTCCAATAATCATGATTCTCAGAATCTCCGTCATGCCAGTGAGCAAGGCTACGATAATCACAGAGTCCTCAACTACGGTACATACCTCTAGAAATATGGTATTTAAAATTTTTGCATTGCCGCTAGCTTGGCAACGAAAACCTTAAATTCCCACACCCGAGAGATACGTCCATAGTCTGACTATATGTCCTCACTCTGCCTGCTAGCATGACCCTAGAGGATTCAAAAATCTCATAATTGTGGCGACCTAGCCCATACGACTTATCTAAGAAAATATCACATCATAATAACAAAATTTCATCCGACGAGCAAAGAACAGATAGAATCGAAGTTCAAGACAGTTTATGAGGAAGCAATGCAGAAATGAGATCGAAAGATTAGAACCTGCTATCTGCTCTGCTACTGCCTGAGTGGGCTCAACTGTCATGGCGAAAGCTCGCCCCTGCTGGCCTCCTCTAGCCTGCCGCACTCTATCCTGGCCCGCCTGTCTGGCTGCACGGACAACACAGTCCCTCATCTGGTGATCTGGAGCTCCACAGAACAGACAAACTCCCAGCCTCAATCTACAGACCTCCCCGGTGTGCCCTATCTTCTTGCAGAAGGTACACTGGATGGCCTGCCTCTGGCCCTGTCCCTGGTGCTGCTGGGCACGTGCTGGTGCCTGCTGAAACTGCAACTGAGGCTGTTGCTGCTGAAACTGTCTCTGCTGGAAATGTGGGCACTTCGCTGGCCCTGCACTCGAACTAGCTCCAAGAGCGTCACTTCTCCTCTTCGGCTTGAGGCCGAAGTCCTCCTCTGCAATCTGAGCCTCCATAAGGATCTGCTCGAAGGTCGCGTCTCGTTGCCCAGATGTGCGAGTGTGCACTGCATGAATGAGACCCCTCATGAACTTTCGGGCCTTGCACCCCTCATCCTGAACCAAACTGGGTGCAAACCTGCTCAAGCGGAAGAAATCTGCTGCGTACTCGTCCACCGACGAGTTCCCTTGTACCAAACTGGCAAACTGTCCCTCCAAAGCTGACACGGCTACGTCCGGGTAGAACTTCTCCTTAAAGAGTTTCCTGAAGTCCTCCTAAGACAAATCTCTTACTGACGTACGCGGATCCGTACGGTACCAAGTCAGCGCTATATCGAAGAACTGGCTCGCTGCAGATGTCACCCACAGACCTCTCGGGACCTCCGCCAACTCCAGACTCCTCTGGACATCCTCTAGCCAGTCGTCCGCGTATACGATACCCTCGGTACCCTTGAAATCCCGCGGGTTCATCTTCATGAAGTGGAGGTGTGTACCGGGCCTCCCCTGACCCTGCTGCTGATCTGGTGCTGCGTGAACTGTAGCTTGTGCACCTCTCTCCACTGCTGCCATAGCTAGCTGATGCGAGTTCTCCATGGTCTGTCATAGCACCTCTGCCTGACGGTGTTGTGCCTCTGCCTGTGCTCTCTGTGTCTGCAGCATCTGCTGTAGAAGAGCCATCATCCCCTGGGTATCTGTCGGTAGCGGAGGCAACTGTGAAAGGATATCGGGGATGACTATGGACGGTCTCGCTGCTGGAGGTGGGAGACCTCCTAAAATCGTTGCTACTGCTCCCTCCTGAAGGGCAAGGACTGATGTGGCAGCTCCCTGAACTGCAGCTCCCCCAGATGGAGGTGGAAGACCTCCGGGAACTGCCGCTGCTACTCCTGTCTGAAGGACAGGGACTGGGGCTACTGTACTCTCGACTGCTACTCCCGTAGCCGGAGGTGGAAGACCTCCCGGATCTGACCTATCTGGAACTGTACTGGGCCCTGCCGCCTGAGAACGAGTCACCGTCATCCTGAAGATGAATTGAACCCAAGAGATCAATATGGCACAAGATAAGATATTATCAAAGGAGGACAATTGAATTCAAATGCAAGAAGAGTTGTCATGGTAATCAAAAGATCAGAAATTTCCTAAAATGTGATTGAGTAACTCCTATCATACCCTAGATCCTACATCCTAGTCGCAGGCTCGTAATTAGCACCCTAAGTTGAGCACCATTACGAGATCGCACTAATTGCGACTCTGCCCTGCATGGGCCACCACAAAAACGTGTTACGACCCCGCACCCTGAAGAGGGGCACGAGCATGTGGTTACGTCCAGCCTACGCCGCAGAATCTGCGGTAGACCGCTGTATATAGGGTCTGTAAATACTATGACTAAAACAGATAAATGTACCTGTACTGTATATACACTCTGAATGGAGGTGACATAGCAATACAGTCTCAATCACTTAATCAAAACTAGGGTAGATAGTACGGAAAAGGAAATATGATAGAATAAACAGGAAATGAGTCCAAGATCCACAAGTCAGAGCTATACACAAAATATCCAGAGTCTCAGAAAATATATAATAGGTACTACAAATCTGAAAGTGCTAGCTGGCTCGCAGGCCAGGCAAAACTAGCTAAACTACACTACTCAGGGTGAGCAAAATCTAGTGGCTCTACCAACAAGCCACAGTCTAACTCTAATCCATCAGACTCTACCCCATAGTAGGTCGGGCAATCAGCCTCTGGATCATCTGTAAAATTGTCAACGATATCCTGTCAGGAAAATGAGCAAGTACAAACACCAACAGCAGTTCCATATGAATTGACAAAAGCTATAAGAGACAGTATAATGAAATACAAGACAAGGATATGTAAAGTACAGGGTAAAACCGGCAAAAAATGTATAATAGGTGTGAGTACCGAATAGAACAACAATATGTATGTAGGATTGCTTAGGAACTATCCGGAAGCCGAGTTACAACCCTTAAACCAAACAAGGTCTTCCCCCGAACAGAACTTAGCCTCCTAGGATAAATAAATATGAAAAGGTGCCTTGAATTATTAGTGCGTCATATGATCGGTTTGGGAAACATGTTCAAGCTTTCCATCTGACCGGCTACGAACAAATAACAAGTGTGAAACAACAAGTGTGAAGATAAGGCCGGTCACCATGGAAAGTTCAAGTAGCTATAAACAAGTGTCGAGTACAAGTGTGAAACAACAAGTGGATATTTTGATCACACAACCACTAATAACTCCCCATCCCTGAATAGTATAAAAGATCCAGTCATAACACGTCATGACACGAGGTTTAAGAGCAGGTGATCAGCCTACTGCCAAGTCCATGTCTATACAAGTACATGTAACAAATCGAGCTATGTACCAATATACCAAGTAATCTGGGAACAACATCTCATGACAGGATCCGACATATACTAGTCCGTGAAATATCGTGTCTAGAAATCAAGTAAAACACTACGACTGAATCGGATATAGCAGATATCAAGACAATAAAAACTATCAGTGAATGTACTCGCCTGTGGTCCTGAGTTGATAGGGTGAACATACGCTCAGAGTGATCACAGACCTAAAATAAGATACTATGAGTCAAACAGGGCTAAATACTGCAAAAAGGAAACCAATTCAAGTCATGAATGCAAGTCTAAGTCCAAACTAGGTCAATCTAGGTCAAACTGAGTCATACTAGGGCATACTGGTTCATACTAGGTCATACTAGGTCACTGGGAGTCAATCCAAGTCAAACTAGGTCAAACGGAGTCAAGGGTTGACTTACAGTTGACTTTTGGTCAAAAAGTCAACTCTGGTCAACTCTGGTCAACACTGAGTCAACCCTGGGTCAAACAAGTCAAATGTTGACTAACAGTTGATTTTCAGTCAACTGGTCAACTCTGGGTTGGTTTCGGTCAAATCGGGTCGCTTAAAGGCTAAGTTTGACTCTCGGTTGACTTTTGTTGACTTTTGGTCAAAAAAGTCAACCGACGTCAAAACTAGTCTTAGAGTATCATATTTGATCATTACCAACCACGGGAATCAAGTTCTAACTCTATCTTAGGCTTCTAACACGATTACCCTATTCCTAGGCAAAACTAGCATTTACTCTACCAAGGTAAATCCCGATACCTTGCCCATTCCCAAGAAAACCCCGTAAATACCCATGGTACTAGCGTAGACTCCTTAGGGTAGCTAGATATCAACCTATCTAAGGTTTACCTACCAAGAATTTTGGGTATCCTAGGTATCTAAGCTATGTTAAGATACATGGTAATGGTTTACCCTAATTCTAATCTATATCATGAATTTACCCTCTCACACTCTCACATTCATCTACACCACTCACTCTCACATAATAAACTCATATATATCACCCTCATAGACTTCTCTATAGGTTTTTCCTATTAGCTATTTGCTATACTCAAAATAGGCTCTCACACACACACTCTCAACTCACAAACACACAAACTCACAACTACACTCACACACAAAGCCAATATGGTGGGCTGATTTGGAGTTAAATGTGGACAGGTTTTGGGGTTATGGTGGCTGCATATAGAGTGGGTTTGGGACTGAAATTTAGAGTGGTTTGATGGGGCATACCATGGCTGAATTTATGGAGTGTGTACTGATTTTGTGGGGTTTAGGACTGAAATTTAAGGGCTGAAATATGGGCAAATAGGAGGCTACATGGCTGTCCTTTTTGGACAGGTTTAGGGCTGTGTTGGGGGTGTTTTAGGACAGCATATAGGACTGTTTTAGGACAGGGAAGTGATGGTTAAGGGGGGCTGTTATGTGGTCAATGGGACAACCATTTGTTGGTGGTTAAGGACTGCAATTTCAGACATGTTATGGACTGTTAAGTGGACAAATGGACTGAGTTTTTGACATGTTAATGACAGGTTTTGGGGTGAGCTGTTATGGCATGTTTGGGACTGAAATGGACAGCCAAAATATGGTGTTTATGACAGCCAACAAGGGGGTTTAGGAGGGTGTTTAAATGAGCAGCCATGTATGGGTTTTTGGGGAGCAAAGGGGGACTGTCATGGACTAATTTGGGGCAGCCATGTAGGCTGTCCTGCTGCTGTTAGGAGCAGCAGTACCCCCATTACTCCACTCTCCACTTCCTAATCTCTCACTCTCTCTAACGTAGACACACATACACATCACTACTCTCTACATTTCCTCAAACACCCTCTATGCACTCATCTACAAACACAACACACACACTCATGGCCGAACCCTCTTCCCAATACCAAATCACAAAGTATCACACACTTCCACCATGATACACATCCACATATATATAAATCAATATATATATATATATATATATATATATATTCATATAAAATATATATATATATATATATATATATATATATATATATATATATATATATATATATATATATATATTCATATATATATATATATAGAATGATATATATATATATATATATAAACCATATATATATATATATATATATAGATATTATATATCATGATACAATATGATACATTGAAAATACCTTCTCTAAACAATATAAAATCTGAAATTTAAATGTCTAATAATTAATCATACAATATATATATTAAAAACAAGAGTCCAATAGGAATTTTTCCACTTGGACACAAACCTGCACAAAGGACACTCCTAAAAGTCTCCAAAAGGACACGAAACGGACACAAATGGAGACACAACCATGGGGGTTATTCCTATGGGTCAAAAATAATCCTATATACATGTTGGGGTGATTTAGAAGAGAGATTATACCTTCCGGGAGAGAGATTCAAAGGAAAAGGCCTCCGACTCGACACGGACACGTAGAGATTCCAAAAGTACACAAATGTCACGCCCCAGAACCAGAATACTGGAGAGCGGGGGAATGACTCAGCCAGCTACGTATTACGGGTAGATGAATACCGTATAATATGATCAATGCTGTCTAACCAGACGAGGGGGTGCATACTACATAAAGGTCTTACTATGGTCATTTCACATCTATTGTCTCAATCATTCAATCAAGAAGCATAAATAGAGAACATGTAAGATAAAGCAGTAAGGCGTCCCAAACGCTCAGTCAAAATGTTCTTGAGATCTGGCTTTACAAAACATAGCCAGATGATATAGCAAGTATACACAATTGTTATCAGCTGCAGTCTGACTTAATTACAATTATGTAAAAGTAAGTACAAGACAATCCGACTAACATGTCGGTGCAAAACGGCTAAGTATAAAGGTAAATAACAAAACTAGCGGTGAAGTAAGGAACCCACTCGAGTCCTCCTGCAATCATTCTCCTAGTGTTGACCATCTGGGAGGTAGAAGTACGCTGGATCCTCGGGCACCGGCTCTAAATCTGGCCATGCAAAACCAGAGAGGTTAGACCTCTAATAGCAAGTACCACAAGGAAGGACGATATGAAGGACATAAACCAGTAAGTAAAAGAATATAATAATAGATCTCTGCTTGCTACTAGGATTTACATCACATCACGACACTTCGAACCAACCTCCCAACCAAACAAGGACAGAAGTTGGCCCGTCATGTCCTGACATTCTGATCATCCCAGTTAGGTAACAGAGTAGTATAGTAGACAAACAAATCATCTTGAACGGCCAATCAAATTCTACGGCTTGCTATTGTGAGTCCCAAGTTATCCTTGAATAATGCAATAAAGGTTCCTCAGTTCTTACTATGTGCGAGCAAGGCTATGTTGACACAAAGTCACAGTCAACCAAATATTGACTACATTGACTAAATAATATCTGTATTAATTCAATACGATACACGACGTCTGCATAACAGTTCAAGACAGACGACAGCTCAGTCTCCGACTCTCAGTGTGTTTTCGAGTCTGTATTTTATATTTTCATTGAGTCTAGACTTGTGTACTCTGAGTCTTGCTAAGCTCTTGACACTTAGTCTACAGCCTACCCAAAATCCCAAGCTCCACTGAACCAAACACTGCCCAAAAATCCCCTTAGAACCACTCTGTGCTCTGGAGACAGAGTTCGGGCCGAACTCTGCCTCCACACAGAGTTCGGGCCAAACTCTGTCCCCTAGAAATCAGGAACCCTAATTTTAGGGTTAGCTGGTTGCTAGTTGTCCAACGGCCAAATTTTTGAATTTTCCTACCCGAATTCTGGCCGAATTCTGCCTATAAAAACACTATAAATAGGGCATGAATTCTCTCATTCCAATCCATCCAATCTTCTTTTCTCTTCTCTCTTATAAGCTCAAGTAAGCCATACCCTTCCCATCTACTAGCCACAAGCCTCCTAAGTGTCGAGTGCTCAGCATCTCTCAGTTAGGATTCTTGTGCAAGAGTCGAAGAAGTCGCTTGGACAATTCCAAGCAAATCGCCACTGCGATCATCTGTTAGAAGTTGACGTGCTCTTCTGAAGAAAAGGCACGGGTTGTAAACTACTATTTCACAAATAGTGGATTTAATCCTGAGCTAGAGTTCTCAGGCCTGGACTAGTCCTCCACGAGGGAAACCAGGTTAAAATCGCTGTGTTTGCGTATGCTCTTCTGCTCATCATTTATTTTCCGCACATTACTCTGATTATTTATTGTTGGTGAAAGAGTTAATTTTAATTGGATATTTTTCTATATAAACTCTATTCACCCCCCTCTAGAGTTGCCAAACTGTTCTTCAATTGGTATCAGAGCTCTGTTCCCTTTATAAGGACTAACATCCTAAGAGCTGATCCATGGCAACCACACAATCCTTGATTTCCAATCATGGTGAAGGTCAGTCCACTCATAGGCCTCCCCTATTTGATGGAACTAACTATACATATTGGAAAACAAGGATGAGCTTCTATCTTAAGTCTCTAGACTTTGACCTGTGGACTGTCGTCACTGACGGTTACAAAAAGCCCGCCAGGATAGTTGTCGATGGTGACCTCATTGAGAAACAACACGACAAATATTCTGTCGAGGAGAAGAAACAGGCAAGTCTAGATGCTAGGGCTATTAATACTTTATTCTGTGCTATAGACAGGAATGAGTTCAACAGGGTCTCTACATGCACCACTGCTCATAAAGTATGGAGACTTCTAGAAGTGATGCATGAAGGAACCACACAGGTCAAAGAATCTAAAATAAGCCGTCTCACTCAAGAATACGAAGCCTTCAAGATGAAGCCAAGTGAGACGATCACTCAAATGATCACAAGATTCCTCGACATCATCAATCCTCTATCTTCGCTTGGAAAGCAGTACTCAAACCACGAGAAGATTCGTAAGTTGCTCAGAGGGCTACCAAAGATTTGGAACCCTAAGGTGACAGCCATCATAGAAGGGAACGATCTCACAACAATGTCAATGGAGACCTTGATGGGTAAACTCATGACTCACGAGCTTGACCTCAAGGACTTCGAAGAGCCCGCTCCGAAGACCAGGGAGATCGCACTCAAAGCTCATCAACGAAGAGCTAATCATGATGAGACCGAAGAAGATAATTCGGATGATGAAGACCAAGCTCTCATGGTTCGCAACTTCAGGAAATTCCTTCGCTTCAATCGAAGGAAGAAGGAATCTCAAGAAGACGATGAAGAAGAGCCAACTTGTTATGGTTGCAAGAAAACTGGACATGTCCGAAAAGACTGCCCACTCCTGAAGAAGAGCAACCGCTATGAGAAGCCATACAAAAGGAACTCATTAAGGAAATATGCCAACACAGACATTTGGCATGAAAGTGAAGCGAGTGACTCCGAGGAAGAAAAAGACTCTCCTCAAGATACAGCAAATGTGTGCCTAATGGCAACTTCCAACAAGGTATCTAACGAAACTCTAGATGACTTCTCTTTTGATGAACTTGGTGATGCTTTCACTGATTTACTCGATGATCACAAAAAGGTCATCGGTAAATACAAACATGCCAAGGATAAAATCAAAAGTCTTGAAGATGAGATACAAAGAATTTCCTTACTTCTTGATAATGTTAGAAACACGACACCCACTAATGACACTGATGAAGTATCCAAGCTTAAATTAAGCTTACATGATGCTGAAGCACGTATTGAGCAACAAACTCAAGAAATTACTACACTCAACACGTTGCTTGCTGAAGAAAAGAGTAGACACAAGATTTCCATGACTAAGATATATGGCTTAAATATTAAGGTTGATGAACTGCAAGCTGTGTCTAAAAGATTAGAAACCAAATTGGGTAAACAGGTTGTTCAACCTCAAACCCAATCACATGGGCACAACACCACTCATGCTAGTCAACCACGTCATTCTCATGCAGCACATAACCATACATTTATATACACAAACTTTCACAAACCACGTACACGTAAGAATAATTCTCACTCAGTACACAATCATCATGCACAAAGACACAATCAACATCACTCCACACATAGGAATCATCATGCCATGCCATATAGACAATATCAGCATCATATACAATACCATCATGATATGCCTCATAGACACCATCACCGTGCCACTCATTCTGTGCATAATCATCATCACCATGCTAACTCTTCACATCATGACCATCCTCATCCTGTTGCTTATAGATATTATTCTCATGCTCCTAGTATAAATAAGAATGCTATCTGTACTTACTGTAGATTATATGGACACATCTCACCACAGTGCAAATTTAGAAGACTTGTAGATAAAAAGATATATACTTGGTTTCCAAAGACTAACTTTTCAGGACCCTCAAGAACTCGGGTACCAAAGGTCACATCTACTCTTGATGTAGGTGGACCTTCCCTCTTCAACTAAAAGTAAGTGGATTCTCGATAGTGGATGCTCGCGACATATGACGGGAGAGGCAAATCTTTTTGCATCACTATCGATGAAGAGAGAAGGATATGTATCCTTCGGTAACAATCTCAAAGGGCACATAATAGGTAATGGTATCATTGGTCATCCTCCTTCTCCTGTAATAAAGGATGTCTGTCTAGTGACCGAGTTAAAGCATAACCTGCTCAGCATTAGTCATCTTGCTGATCATGGATATGATATTAACTTTGGACAAAACAGTTGCTACATCTATGATAGGTCAACAGGAGACATTGCTTTTGAAGGAAAAAGAGAGGACAACATCTATATTTTCTATCTTTCTGTAAATACTAACAATGCAGGTAGATGTCTATATGCCCACAAAGACGAACGACTACTTTGGCACCAGCGTCTTGGTCACGCCAACATGGATGCTATATCCAGGCTTTCTACCAAGAAGCTAGTGAGAGGATTGCCTGACATTACATTCAAAAAGGACACGGTATGTGCCGAATGTGAACTAAACAAGGCAACTAAATCCTCATTTCATTCCATCAACTCTGTAAGTACTACTAGACCCTTGCAACTACTTCATATAGATTTATTTGGTCCTAGTAGAATAGCTAGCCTTGGTGGCAAACTTTATGCATTTGTTATTGTTGATGATTTTTTCGAGATTTACTTGGGTTTTCTTTCTCGCTAATAAGAGCGATGCTATCTCTGTTTTCAAAGTTTTTGTAAAGAAAGTTCAAAACGAAAAAGGCTACATGATTACTCGAATCCGAAGTGATCATGGAGGCGAATTCGTAAATTATGATTTTGAAAATTTTTGTAATGCAAATGGTTTTGATCATGAATTTTCTTGTCCTAGAACTCCTCAACAAAATGGTGTTGTGGAGCGGAAGAATAGAACTCTCGGCGATATGGCCAGAGTCATGTTGAATAAATTTTCACTTCCGAAATACTTTTGGGCAGAAGCTGTCAGTACAGCATGTCACATTTTGAATAGGGTGCTAATTCGTCCTATTACGAAGAAAATACCCTATGAGCTTTGGTTTGGGAGAACCCCCAATGTTTCTTATTTTAAAGTTTTTGGTTGTAGATGTTTTATCCTTAACACCAAAGACAACTTAGGCAAATTTGATGCCAAAGCTGACGATGGTATATTTCTTGGTTATGCCGCCAAGAGTAAGGGATATAGAGTTTTTAATAAACGCTCACTTATTGTGGAAGAGTCAACAAATGTGACTTTTGATGAAGACAAAAGTGCAGTAAGTACTCTTGATGATGACGTTGAGCCATCAACTTCTACTCCAATGAATACTTCAACCGAAACTAATTCTCTGGAGGGTTTGCCTAAGAAATTCTCTTTCAAACCTTCTCATCCAGAAAATTTAGTTATAGGAGAAGTTTCACGTGGAGTAACTACTAGATCATCACTAAGAGACTCCGTTGCTAGCACTGCCTTCATTTCACAAGTAGAGCCTAAAAATATTTCTGAAGCTTTTAATGATGAATTTTGGATTTCTGCTATGCAAGAAGAACTCAACCAATTCGAGAGAAGCCAAGTATGGGAACTCGTTCCTAGACCGGTTAATCATTCGATAATTGGTACTAAATGGGTTTTTAGAAACAAAGTAAATGAAGATGGTTCAGTCACATGTAACAAAGCTCGTCTAGTAGCTCAAGGATACAACCAAGAGAAAGGTATCGACTACGATGAGACGTATGCTCCTGTTGCTAGACTAGAATCCATTCGGATGCTTTGTGCTTTTGCTAATTTTCAAAACTTTAAATTATTTCAAATGGATGTGAAAAGTGCTTTCTTGAATAGTTTTATTAAGGAGAAAGTTTATGTGAAACAACCTCCTGGCTTTGAAAATCACAAATTTCCCGACCACGTGTTCAAGCTAAAGAAAGCGCTTTATGGCCTCAAACAAGCCCCCAGAGCTTGGTATGAAAGGCTAAGTAGCTTCTTACTTGAGAAAGGTTTTTCAAAAGGGAAAATTGACACTACACTGTTTATAAAATCTTTTAAAGACACTATTCTGTTGATTCAAATTTATGTTGATGATATCATTTTTGGTTCTACTGATGAAACCCTCTGTCAAGAATTTGCCAAGTGTATGCAGACAGAATTTGAGATGAGCATGATGGGAGAGCTCAACTACTTTCTTGGTCTGCAAGTGAAACAAATGGCTAATGGAACTTTCATCTGCCAATCGAAGTATACCAAGGACATGCTGAAGAAGTTCGATCTTGACAACGTCAAACCAATCAGCATACCAATGGCTACTTCAACCAAACTCGAACCAGATGAGAGCGGCAAACCCGTTGATCAATGTAAGTATCGAGGTATGATAGGCAGCTTACTCCATTTAACTGCTAGTCGTCCTGATATCATGTTCAGTGTTTGCCTATGTGCTAGATATCAAGCTAATCCTAAGGAATCACACATGACCGCGGTTAAGCGTATCTTTCGATACCTTAAGGGTACGGTTACAGTGGGCCTATGGTATCCCAAGTCAACATCATTTGATCTTATTGGTTATTCCGATGCTGACTTCGCTGGATGCAAGGTTGACCGTAAAAGTACGAGCGGCACGTGTCATTTATTAGGAAAAGCTTTAGTCTCCTGGTTTAGCAAGAAGCAGAACTCTGTCGCACTATCCACAACAGAAGCTGAATACATAGCAGCTGGGCGTTGTTGTGCACAAATTCTGTGGATGAAGCAAACCCTTGAAGACTATAAGTTATCTTTTATGCATATTCCTATATTCTGTGACAATACTAGTGCCATTAATTTGACTAAGAACCCTGTCTGCCACTCACGCACTAAACACATTGAGATCAGACACCACTTTTTGCGTGATCATCAGCAAAATGGTACAATTAACTTAGAATTTATCGACACTAATCATCAGCTAGCAGATTTCTTTACTAAGCCATTATCCGAAGAGCGCTTCAATTTCCTATGTCGTGAACTCGGAATTTTGGATGAAGCAGTTATAAGTTGAGACTCGCCTGCATAAATATCGAGTATATTTTGATTCTTTTACGACAAATTTGGTATGGGTACAAGCCGAAAGGGTCCTTCTGACAACAAGGCGTAAAAGCCTAAGCGACACGGTGCACTAGTCCTCAGGACTACCGCTAGCTGGGATCCGGCCCCTGCAGCTAACCCATGACAAATTTGAAATATTGAATTACAATATATTTCCTTGTTTATTATATGGTTTGTTTCGACTTAATACTGTCTAATTACTACATTCTAAAGTTCATTCTGACTTTTGAGTACCTCTCTATGTACTTTATTGATTTCATCAAACTTTTATCCTCAACCATCACTTTTCTTCAACACTTAACCAATTTTTCTATCTTTTCAGCCTGTTTTCTGTTCTGGACCACTAATCCAGAACTCGGGCCGAACTCTGCCCTTAACAGAGTTCGGGCCGAGTTCGGTCCAATTGTTCCAGCGTCGGGATCTGGCTCTGCCGTTGGATCATTTTAGATCCAATGGTCAATATAGCTTCCGACCAAAGAAAACCCTCTCTTATATTTCAGGTTTTCTTCTCTCTCCTTCACTATTGCCTCCTTCCTCACCTCTCCAAACTCTTTCTTTTAAACCCTAACCCTAGTTTTTGATCTAGAGTGCTCCATTACTCCTCAAAATCAAGGGAATGGAGTTTCTCATCAATCTCTTCCATTGTTTATTGATTATTTGAGGTATCATTCTTGTCTTCTATACTTCACACTATCAAGTTTTTATGGCTCCTCGCTTGTTCAATCATGGAAAGAGGATTCGAACTGAGAGTGTTTCCTCTTCGAATTCTCCTCCAACGAATGAACAGATCATTGAACAACTTCAACCACCTCATCCATTGTTCAACCCACCTCGTCCTCGAAATCCTTCTACCTATGACAACCGATTATTTGTCTCACTAGATGCCTCAAACAACTGGTTTAGTGACTATCGAAATCGTCAGGTATTCGCAGGACATCCTATTAATTTTTCTATCTTCTCTCAATATGATGCTTTATTTCATGACCTCTGTTTTGATGAGCTTATCACTACCACTTCTGCTATCTATCGTCATGCTGTCCAAATGTTCTACTGCAACATGACCTTTGATGATCTCCATATTTATTTACGAGTTGCAGGTATCAATATATCTTTTGATGACTTTGACTTAGCCGAATATCTTGATCTTCAAGAGCCCAATTCTTGGGAAAAGCTAGTTGACGCTCGCTCGTTCCGTTTTCCCGACGGAATTTCCCTTGAGAGCTTCAAGGACGATTTGTGTACTCCATACACACGTCCTCGCAAGCTCATGGCTAAATATCTCAACCCATATTTTTCTGATCTTCATTGGATTATCTCTAACACCATTCTACCCAAAACAGGTTCCCATGATGACATCACTTATCTTGAGATATCTGCTCTTTATCATCTTCACTTTGGAATTTCTTTCAATCTTCCACGTACAATGATGGACTGGATGATTCACTGTAGGAAGAAACCACGAGCTCTGGTTTATCCTTTGTACCTTCCTATGATCTTTCGTGCATTTAACATACCACTTGATATCTGTCTGTTCTTGCCTGCTCCTACTTTCCTGTCCAAGGCACGACGTACTCAGGCAGTTGTCGCCTCTCCTGAGGCTTCTGAGCATTCTGATGATGCGGAGTCTGACCCCCTTCCACTCGGTCAGGATGCACCTCCTCCACCTGCCACTCTTGACTCCATCCAGACCATGCTCCGGGATCGTTTTGACTTAGAGGACGATCGGTGGGCTCAGATGGACTACCGCACTACCCTGCAGATGAGTGCACTCAGCAACTCGCTGCATGATATTCGGTACTCCATGTCCCATCATCCTACTATGCCCATTCCCATGCAGCGGGATCCCGATCGTGAGGGCTATCGCATTGATGATCCGTGGGTCATGCGTTACCTGGATCCGGGTGCTGCTTTTGTGGATCCCAGACGTTCTGACACTCCTGGACCATCTCGTGCTCCATGATGGAGATTGGCTACTATCTGCTGCTGCTGCTGCTGATGATGACATTAGTTGATGCATTTTCTTTTCTAGTTAGTTAGTTTTAGTTTTATGTACTTGGATTTATGTAGTTAAACTCTGGTTGTGTGTTTGACATTTGGTTATGACACTTTATGCTAGTACTTCTTTTGATTATTTCTATACTGTTTCTTCTCTGCTTGGTGTGGTTGTATTACTATTAATTGTCTACTGCAGGTTTCTTTTATTATTCATTTCTCTGCAGTCTATATTGCTAACTGCCAAAAGGGGGAGAACTATGTATATTCTGCCTGGATATATATGGCTGGATATACTTGTTTGGTATCAGATCCTATCTTTTCGTATTTCTGTGCTTGTTTGTGCTTGTTGGGAGATATTATACAGGTTCCATGCACTATTTACGGGGGAGCTATTGCTTCTAGCTCAGCACCGTTCACTGATTACGGGGGAGCTATTACATTCTAGCTCGGCATCAAGTATGGGGGAGCTATGTTGCTATAATCAACTGTGTCCAGGTATGAATATTGAATATACATATATCATTTTGTCAATTATCAATATGGGGGAGATTGTTGACACAAAGTCACAGTCAACCAAATATTGACTACATTGACTAAATAATATCTGTATTAATTCAATACGACACACGACGTCTGCATAACAGTTCAAGACAGACGACAGCTCAGTCTCCGGCTCTCAGTGTTTTTTCGAGTCTGTATTTTATATTTTCATTGAGTCTAGACTTGTGTACTCTGAGTCTTGCTGAGCTCTTGACACTTAGTCTACAGTCTACCCAAAATCCCAAGCTCCACTGAACCAAACACTGCCCAAAAATCCCTTTAGAACCACTCTGTGCTCTGGAGACAGAGTTCGGGCCGAACTCTGCCTCCACACAGAGTTCGGGCCGAACTCTGTCCCCTAGAAATCAGAAACCCTAATTTTAGGGTTAGCTGGTTGCTAGTTGTCCAACGGCCAAATTTTTGAATTTTCCTACCCGAATTCTGGCCGAATTCTGCCTATAAAACACTATAAATAGGGCATGAATTCTCTCATTCCAATCCATCCAATCTTCTTTTCTCTTCTCTCTTATAAGCTCAAGTAAGCCATACCCTTCCCATCTACTAGCCACAAGCCTCCTAAGTGTCGAGTGCTCAGCATCTCTCAGTTAGGATTCTTGTGCAAGAGTCGAAGAAGTCGCTTGGACAATTCCAAGCAAATCGCCACTGCGATCATCTGTTAGAAGTTGACGTGCTCTTCTGAAGAAAAGGCACGGGTTGTAAACTACTATTTCACAAATAGTGGATTTAATCCTGAACTAGAGTTCTCAGGCCTGGACTAGTCCTCCACGAGAGAAACCAGGTTAAAATTGCTGTGTTTGCGTATGCTCTTCTGCTCATCATTTATTTTCCGCACGTTACTCTGATTATTTATTGTTGGTGAAAGAGTTAATTTTAATTGGATATTTTTCTATATAAACTCTATTCACCCCCCTCTAGAGTTGCCAAACTGTTCTTCAGGCTAGTCTATCCAGTCAATCATGTGCGCCATGCATGAATTAGACGATTCCTAGCAGGACGCCCGTCAATATACAATATACAATAATAATAAAAGCAGATACTGTTCCCTGCCCGTGTGGCAGATTTACAGTATCTGTGGGAACCAGCCGGCCCGTCGGGTACTACTCGTCCCAAGGGGGCTGCCATGTAAGAACTCGGGAATCCATTCTCTCCATGCAATCATTATTTTATTTAACTTAATAGTCCCTACGTTGAGTGAAATCCCATGCCGTGGATCATGGTCATTCAAATGAGTACTTTCGTATGGGGTACGATATGCACAACTCTACAACGATACCAGTACGGTTAGGTTGCAGGTCTTACATAGCGTAATGCAACAATCAAATCTAACCACGGTAATCATGCCTTGACCATAAGATATACATGCTTCTTTTGTAGAAAATAAATAAATAGATAAATAAATAAATAAATAGATTGAAGCCTGCATGTGCATGTATGTCAATATTTCGGGATCAGCCAGTCGATTTGCAATAGTTCATAACATGAACGTGTCTCATTCATTCATTTTAATAAGACGACTAGCCAGTCTCTTAGTTCCAACTAGGAACGCATGATCAATTAGTCAAATAACCATCGTCATTAATGGTGACAAGGCATGAAAGTCATTTAGCATTAAATAGGGTCGAGTCTATAACTCTCAAGGGTCAAGTTCCAGTCTCACTGGATATCCATATACCAATCCAGACATTTGGCACTAATACACAACCATAGGTATTAAAATATTAACATGCTAAGATTTCCGGGTTCATGCAAAAAAGGCGTAGGATATAATAGGGAATTGTCATGCTACTATTAAAGGAATAAAGTATGGAACAGAATAAAAACACCCAAGCCAGGAAGTCACGCCAACAAGTCTAAGCTAAGTCCAAAAGTCACGCAAGAAGTCTCTGCTAAGACCAACAAGTCACGCTAAGTCTAGCATGGAGGAGTGAGCGTATAACATAATACACGCTGGCAAGTGTGGGTGTGAAAAGTGAAGCGTGACAAGTGATTCACGCACGCACTCTCAACGTGAGGGTGAAAAAGTCACGCACGCCAAAAGTCACGCACAATGTGATCGTAATAAGTCACACACGCAAGCTCATGGACATAAGCATGACTCAAAATACACGCATGCAAATGCGGGCGTGACTGAAAATACACGCACGCAAATACGAGCGTGACTGAAAATACACGCACGCAAATGCGAGCGTGACTGAAAATACATGCACGCAAATGCGAGCGTGACTGAAAATACACGCACGCAAATACGAGCGTGACTGAAAATACACGCAACGCTCATGAGAACGTTAGCGTGACTGAAAATACACGCAAACACGTATAGACGTGTGCGTGACTGGGCTGATGTTTATGCGAGCACGTAAGAACGTGTGCGTGAAACATCTCCCAAACTCCAAGTCCATGGAGCCTTTGCTCCAGTGCCAAAATACACGCTAAGTTGGTGGACCAAGAACCCAAGAACAGCCGAAATACTATAACTTAGATCTAGAGAAAACCAGCCGTAGAAATCAAAAATGCTAAGAACTAATCTCTCTTGGAATCACGAGAAGAAGGCAAATGAACCATAAAAATGGGTGATTGAGAAGCAAGTTTGCACTTGCCTTCTCCTGCTGCTGGTAGGTGGTGGGGAGTAATGAGAGGAAGAAGAAGAAGTAATGGTGAGAATGAAGTAATGAGGAGAGAGAAAGAGATAGAAGCTTTAAATAGGAAGGGTGGTAGTAGGTGGGGTGTTGGGCCGGGTTTAAGGGGATCCAGCAAACCGAAACACAATACACTAAAACAACAAATAAAATGTAGGTAATAAAATTACAGAAATATAATTGCAGAAACAAAATTTGCAGGAAATTAATTAACATGAAAATTTAAGAGCAGATAATTAATTAACATGAAACTAGAGGAATTTAAATACAGGATACTACATGATAAATACTAAATAAATACACGTGAGTTGTACATATATAAAAATACGCATTCTGGGAACGGGAAGTGACATCTCTACCCACCTTAGAAAAATTCTGTCCTCGGAATTTCAAATCCATGCAGGTAGAAATATTCGGAGCTAACTAATACAAGCAATTCTAGTGATCAAGCAATTCTAGTGAGCAAGCAATCATTGTTACCATATCAAAAGCAAGTACTATATATGTAAATCTATCAATCTACGATATCAGGTAGCTCTACCCATAAAGCGATAAGCATGAGAAATCAAGACAATCAAGGTATACAAAAGGAGATATACCTTGTGAGTCAAACAGGTGTGGATACCGTGATCGGATATCATCCTCACGTTCCCACATTGACTCTCCCAAGGAGTGATGACCCCAAGCAACACGGACAAGACTAATTGTTCGGTTCTTGAGTATCTTCTCTCTTCGGTCCAAAATGGATACAGGCTGTTCCTCGTAAGACAGGTTGGTACCAACAACCAGCTCAGAATGATCGAGGACATGGCTTGGGTCTGATACATACCTACGTAATTGAGATACATGAAATACGTCATGTACCTCTCGTAACGAAGGTGCGAGTGATAAACGATAAGCAACATCGCCTATCCGATCAAGGATAACAAATGGGCCCACGTACCGCGGACTCAATTTCCCGCGAACGCCAAATCTAATGACCCCACGAGTAGGTAAGATCTGCAAGAATACGTGGTCCCCAACAGAGAATTCTAACGGCCTACGATGCTGGTCCGCCCAATGACGATGCCGATCCTGCGCAACTCGAAGTCGCTCTCTAATTCCTTTAACTACTTCAACCGTCTGAACAATCATTTCTGGGCCTAACATCTTCCTCTTCCCGATATCATCCCATGCATGCGGTGACTCTCCCAAGACCCTCCAAAATCTAGAGTGCAAGCTCGCAACATGTCCTCTAAAGTCTGAATCATTCTTTCTAATTGCCCATCCGTCTGCGGATGGTAAGCCGTGCTAAACCTTAACTTGGTACCCAGACTATGATGTAAGCTCTTCCAGAAATGTGATGTAAAGCGGGTATCTCGATCCGACACAATACTGACAGGGACTCCATGCTGCCTGACTATCTGTTGTATTTATAACTCCGCCAACTTTTCTGTAGATTGCCCTACTCTGAAAGGAAGAAAGTGTGCTACCTTTGTAAGCCGATCTACTATCACCCAAATAGCATCCTTACCATTTGGTGATATCGGTAAACCGGTCACAAAGTCCATTGTAATAAGCTCCCATTTCCATTCCGGGATAGGAAGCGGTTGCAATAATCCAGCTGGCCTCTGCTGTTCTGCCTTCACTTGCTGACATACCAAGCAACGGGAAACAAATCTAGCTATCTCTCTCTTCATCCTGTTCCACCAGAAATGTTGTTTGATATCTTGGTACATCTTGGTCCCTCCAGGGTTAATAGAATATTGAGAACTGTGAGCTTCTGCCATAACCTCCTGTCTGATATCTCCACTAGGCACACATAGACGCGATCCGAACCTAAGTGTACCATCTTCGTGGATCCTCATCTCCTTCCTGAGTCCTGACTCACATTCTGCCCTAAGCTTCTGAATCCTCGGGTCCTGTGCCTGAGCTGCCTTGATCCTGTCTACCAGTCAGATTGGACTTGTAGACTAGTTAGAACTCCTACATCACTAGGAAGTATAACTTCGATGCCCATCTCCTGAAGGTCTTCTAAGATATGTTTCTGTGTTGTCAACATAAATGCGCCGCCTCTCCTGCTAAGAGCGTCTGCTACATATTAGCCTTGCCTGGGTGATACTGAAGCTCCACGTCATAATCCTTAATCAACTCCAGCCATCTTCTCTGCCTCATGTTCAGTTCCTTCTGAGTAAAGATGTACTTCAGACTTTTATGATCAGTGTACATCTCCACTCGGTCACCATATAAGTAATGCCTCCATAGCTTCAGAGCAAACACTACTACCGCTAACTCTAAATCATGAGTTGGGTAATTCTTCTCATGGTCCCGAAGCTGCCTAG